>PVKP010001228.1:0-153631 GCA_004027715.1 Plecturocebus donacophilus
GTGGAAGGGGACTCCAGAGGGAAAATCCAGGATAGAGAAAAATCGCTTCCATGAGCACAAGAGTGTTTGTGGAAGGGGATCCAAACATGAGGTCCAAAGGTGTGTGGAAGAAGGGGACTTTTAACCTAAGAGGAGCCCCCAACTTTTCTAAGATCCCCTGGCCAATGAAAGGAGTTCCTTAGAACTTCCACTGGAGTGATTGACTCTTAGTTTCCTCCTTTGCCCACAAAATTCAAATATAAACCATTAAATCTCCCGGATGGAGAGAGGTGCATGGCGCTAGGAAGTTCTTGCCCTAAAAACTATGCCCCCTTGTGGACCTGGAAAGAGAACACATTCCCTCAGTATCAGTCTGTTCTCATGCTGTTAATAAAGACATACCTGAGACTGGGTAATTTCTAAAGGAAAGAGGTTTAATTGACTCACAGTTTCAATGGCTGGGGAGGCTTCACAATCATGGCAGAAGGCAAAGGAGGAGCAAAGTGACATCTTGCATGGTGGCAGGCAAGAGAGAATGAGAACCAAGTGAAAGGGAAAACCCCTTATAAACCATCAGATCTCTTGAGATCTTTGCACCATCATGAGAACAGCATGGGGGAAACTATCCCCATAATTCCTTTATCTCCCACTGGGTCCCTCCCACAACATGTGGAAATTATATTAGCTACAATTCAAGATGAGATTTGCATGGAGACACAGCCATACCGTATTGTTATTCAAATCTAAATATCTGCTATAAAAATTATTTTCATCATTTAAAGTCCAAACCAAAGACCTTTGCTAAAGATACACCTAATTGGTTGTGATCGCTTACTACTTTGATATTCATATCAAGTTGCTCACACTTTATATGTGAGATATTTATTAACAGTATGCTAATAACACAAGAGCTTTCTATATTCAAGTGTTGTTCTAAATAACTTTTTAAAATGTTTTTTCATCTAATTTTAATATCAAATAAAAAATTTACATACTATAATTATACTTATTTTAAGGCTGGAAAATTGTGGTTTACAATGTTTAATTGTCCCAAAGTCACCTAGCTAGCAAGTAGCTACATTTTCTAGTTACTCTATGCCTACCATGTCACCATTTTTTAAAAATCGATTAAAAACTTGAGGATAGCTTTTTATCTCTTGAAGTACCTAGCCGAGTATTGCAGATCAATGGGTAAGCAGATAGATTAGACTAACTGGATTCAATAATATCATGAGGAAAATGTCAACCAGTAACTTCAGTCTCTAATTTGTAAACATGGTTTGGTACAAGGTTTACTAGGAGATATTGGAAACTAAGTTTATATTTAGTTTGGCCTTTTGTGACTATGTTAAAACAACTATACTCATGAGTTTTGAGATGACTGTGCTTTACAAGTGAGCAGTTTTTCATATGTGACCTGCAATAGATAAACCAATTTATTTATTTTCCAAAGCACTATAAATAACAATACTCCAACACATTTCCGAAAAAGGGAACATTTTTTGTTTTGCCCTTACATGTGCTGTTTCACTGTACTGAGATGTATTCATTAAGACTAGTTTCAATTTTTGCTGAAAAAGTGTTTTCTATTAAATTGGATTTCAATCATAGAGACTAAGAAATTAAATCTTTAGAAATAATATTTTCAAAACCAATTAGATATTTCAAGCCTATCCAATCATATAATTTAAGGGACACATTTTCTTCCTGTTTGCTTAAATGCTGGTGGAATTTACTAAGGATTTACTATAATATTTGCTAAGGTTAGATGAGCAGGTGTGACCTATATTTCATTAATGTTAGTGACCACCTGCAGCCTAAGAGAATGCATTTTAACTTAAATGTCATTCAGATGTATTTTTCAAACTTTTATTCCATCCATATTCTCCATAGATTGTCAGGGAAATGTGCTTACCCTTAACCAAAAAGGGAATTACTGCACACAATATGTATAGGAACTGACTGAGGTAGTATCCTGATGTTCAGTTGGCTTAACTATATCCAGATCAATACAAATCAAATTTTAATTCGTAAATATTTGACCTGATCTACCTATCCAGACAATTTTTTTAAAGTAGAGTTTGATTATTCATCTGATTGATGGCCTATGTTCAACTTCTATGATAATAGATAATAAATTTGATCATCCAAATAAATATTCTGAGAGATATTAATCACATAGTATTAAGGCTAGAAGACTTTAGAGATCATCTGGTTAATCTGGTGAGTGCCTTTTCTTAATTCAGTAAACCCAGTCTCAGAAAGATTGCATTTTACTCAAGTTTTTACTTGGAGTTAGTGGAAGCTCCAAGCTGAAATTTCATATTTCCTACCTCCAAAGAACTTCACTTTCCAGTTAGCAACTTTTGAGACACAGAGTTAGAGAATCAAAGGGATAATTGTGAAGAAGGGATGAAGCAGTAAGGAAAAAGAAGAAATCCTTCTGTAAGGATATTGATGTCCTGTCATGTTTTAATGAGAACTTGGAATTCTACCACCCATGAAAAGCTACCTAAATATTTACATACAAGAGCCTATGAAATGATCACAGGAGATCATAAATTAGTTTTATTTTCTCAAGGGTCATTTGCAGTTTCATTCAGATAATTTCCTCCACATAATGTGGCTATTATTTTTGCTGAGGTAAAACTAGATCATCTTTTCTGCATTAATATAAAACCATCATTTATTCAGTGATATGTTGGAGAAGGCTTATACCTGGATGAACCAGTTATTAAATTTAAAAACAATTTTGCATAGTGGATGTTCAATACAGCTATTTCTAAATGTTAAATTATATAAATGTATAGTGAAGTAGATTTTAATAATATCATCGGGAATAAATAATCAGTTTCTATTTATTTTACTACATTTTACTTGAAATTTATTATTTAGTATTTACTATTACCCATTTTACTATTGTTTTGAGATTAATTATGACTATTGTACCTGTATGATAGAAATACCATATAACATATTGCTCTACAAAAAACTCTTTCCCGATTTTCATTTAATAATAAACATTTGGTAGCTTGGAATCAGTCACAGAAAGTATTTACACCATGAAAATTAGAAAACATTACAAAGCAAGGTTTGGTATATTGATTTTTTCTTCTCCCAGAAGCCAAGTTTTAAATGTTTCCCAGCATACCACTGCTTAAAATCCAGTTATAATTCACCTCATGCCTTAACAGGTACTTGAAACCTCAAATCTACAACCATATGACCACTGCTGCATTGACTACTAATGTATTTCAGTTTTCTAGCAGTTTGGGGCATGCTTTGTATTCTTGCACTGGCTGTTATGGTATTCTGCACTGCATTGTTTTAGATCAAGAAACTCACTTTACAGCTAAAAGTGTAGTAGTGGATCCATGTTCACGAAATTCCCTGATCTCGTCATGTTTTCAACCATCCTAAAAATGCTGCCTTGATAGAACAGTAGAATGGCCTTTTGAATAGTCAGTTACAGCATCAGCTAGGTGGCAATACTTAGGTAACTGGGGCAAGCTTCTCTAGAATGCTGTATATGCTCTGAATCAGTGTCCAAATATATGGTGCTATTTTTTCTGCTTCCAGAATTCAAAGGTCTAGAAATCAAACAGTGGAAATGGGAGAGGCACTCCTCACTGCTACCTCTGGTTACCCACAAGCAAAGTTTTGTTTTCTGTTCCCATGACCTTGTGCTCTGATGGTCTAGAGGTTTTGGTTTTAAGGGGAGGAATCCTTCCACCCCAAGATACAGTGATTCCCCTGAACTCGAATTTAAGATTGCCTCTTGAACTCTGAACTCCCCATGCTCTAAATCAGCAGAAAAGGTGAGAATGTCTATGCCCTGTGATAACAGGAATACTAATGGCCAGGATCCTTCAGGAATGAATGTTTAGGTCCCATCTTCAAGTAAGAAACACAACCAGCCGAGGGACTTGCTGGACACAAAAGAATACATACAGAATAGGTAGTGGAAGAAGGTAGTTATAAATTCCAGCTACGACCATATGACAAGTTTTGGACACAAAGGCAATAATTATCAGGAGTATCTTTCTATTTTGTTAAAATATGTGTGTTTGTGTGTATATACATGTGCAATCTTTGTTTCTTGCCCTCTTTTATTCCTTTATCATGTAATATAAGCTGTATTGACTTTATATCACAGTACTTATTGATTTTACATGGTAGTAATTAAGTTACAAGATATCAAGAAGAAGAAGAAATGTCACTCAAGAACTTTACTCACTGTCCTGATGGGAGGGTTATTGCACTTTCAGTGGTATGCAGGATATTCATAACATTTAGAAGAAATAATGACCTGTTTTTAAATTTGGACATTAAGTATGGTTTAAGGAAATGCTTATGGATGCCATCTAGATGAAGAAAGGACATGTAATATTTAATTTTGTGTGTCAACTTGACTGGGTCACCTGGTGCCCAGATATTTGGTTAAACATTATTCTGTGTGTGTGTCTATGACAGTGATTCTGGATAAGATGAACAATTGGTAGCCTGAGTAAAGCAGATTACCCTCCCCCAAGTGGGTCGACCTCATGTAATTAGTTGAAGCCCTGATTAGAACAAAACAACAAAAAGGCTAAGGAAGAAAAAATTATCTCTTTCTGTCTCACTGTGCTGGAACAAAAATATTGGTCTTCTGACTTCAGACTTAAACTTGAACTGGAACTATATCATCAGCTCTCCTGGGTCTCCAGCTTGCCAACTGTACATCTTGGGATTTTCTCAGTCTCCATAAATACATGAGCCAATTTCTTTTAATAAATATCTTGGCTGGGTTCAGTGGCTCATGCCTGTAATCCCAGCACTTTGGGAGGCTGAGCTGGGTGGATCATGAGGTTATCAAGACCATCCTGGTCAACATTATGAAACCCCATCTCTACTAAAAATAAAAAATAGCTGGCATGGTAGCACCTGCCTGTAGTCCCAGCTACTTGAAAGGCTGAGGCAGGAGAATTGCTTGAACCAGGGAGTCGGAAGTTGTAGTGAGTCAAGATCACACCATTGCACTCTAGCTTGGTAACAGAGTGAGACTCTCAAAAATACATACATAAATAAATATCTTTATAAATATATCTACTATTGGTTCTGTTTCTCCAGATAACCCAACCGAATTCAAATAGCTTGATACAATGGCAGGAAACTGGATTATAGAGGCAGATGGACCAAAGTCCCAATTCTATGCCTATTCCTGTCAACTTGCAACTTGTTTTTTCTTAAGCTCCCTAACTTAAATTTTCTTATACATAATATATAGATCTAATATTGTCTACCTCATAGTGTCTTTTTGTAGATTAAATTTTTTAAAAAAACAGTAAATACTTGAAACAGGGGTAAAGCGGATTGCCCTCCCCCAAGTGGGTGGGCCACATCTAACTGGTTGGATGCTTGATTAGAACAAAAGAACATACTCTTCTTTACTCCATTGTGGAGTAGTTGTCTATTTCATTTGGTAGTAAACATCAATCACCCCAGGCAGCATAGCAACTCCCACCTTTCTTGTTGATTCAGAACATTGGTATATAATTAATGAACACTAGGACATCTTTCTCCAAAAACAAGAACAATAACAATAAAACACCTCGTTGTAACCCAGTCTGATGTTTTTGTGTTTGGATTTGAAGCTAGTCTTGTGTAAGTGCTAATACGATTGAATCTGACTATATATTTGCCATAAATGTTACAACCATGCAAGGTGCACTGACTTGTAAACCTAAGTTCCACTATGTGGATACCTCATAAAAACAAAAAGTGGACCAGACTTGTCTTGCATATAGAGGCATAGCTTTAGATTAGCTTAACCGATGTGTAAACATACTGCCAGCCTACTTCTCAAACATCATTCCTCCCACAAGTATATTAAAGTGTTTGCCCTCTAAATCCTCATGATATTCTATTTCCATAGAGTCACCTATTTACAGAAGCCTATATACACTGAAGCAACAGATTTATAAAAATGTAATTGAAATATTTTTTCACCAAAATAGTTACCATGGAGTTTCTTGTATAGCTCTTAAGCCTGCTGTTATTCAAGTGTAATATTGCATGTGTTTAAAAAGCATAGGCCAGTCGATAAGGATGCAAATATTGAGTTTTTCTTCAGAAAATGTAGATTGCCACAGAAACACACTGCGGAGAATACTATATTTGAAAGAGTCTCTACACATCCAGCCAGAGAATGTGACGGTACTAATTTACGTGGTCGCCGGCATTATACTGACAATGAAAACGCTATGTACACTCATGGGTAGGCCTGGCTTGAGCAATTTGATGTGATAATTTTCAGAATGACTGTATCAAAGCCTGGAAGAAAATGGGTAGAATTCTTTTAAAGCCCAACCTCACCCTGAAAAAGAGAACAAAATGGGGGTAGAGTGAGAATGCAAGTGGCTATAAAATGGTTACGGAAATAAATTTGTAATGCATAAAGGTATGCTAAATTACTACTCATTTTTAATTCTTCAATCCTTGTAAAACAAGTAATATATTGGTGATTTCTCTGAAAAAATATATCTCTTCTCTTTTCTCTGAAAGCATCTTCCCATTTAGAGAGAGTCCTTATGTTTGAATTTTAGGATATTGACCTAGATAGAGCTCCCTCCTGCCAGAGTATTCCTGCTGAATAACCTAATCTGAGTCACTCAAGCAGCCAGGCAAATATGCCGATGTTAGTTCTCATAGTCCATTTCATTTCAGGCCATGTAAGCAATCAATACAGAGTGTACAATAATAAGAGCACACTTGGATACTTATCTCTGTATGCCTGAGTTACCACCTCCCAAACAACCTCAAATGGTGATGATGAGTCCACAATGACAAAAACATGACTCCTTACTATCCCTATTTAGAAAATTGTCTTTAGTTTTCATGGATCACAGTCCTATAGAGGTCCACTAATAACCTGTATAGAGCATAATCTCGTTTGCAGAACTGATATGTATTATTATAAATTATTTTCTTATTGATTATTGAATGTGGATATATTTCTTATAAATAGTTATAAAATAAAAACATACCAATTTAGTAAAACATAAATTCATTTAAAATATATTTGTAAAATATGTATGCATTAATTTTTATTAAAACTACGAATTTTAACTTAAGCCTTAGATGGTTTCCTGTTTAGAATCAGTCTGATGTAGTGGTTTTTGAGACGTGAAAAGTGTTGTGAAGAGTCTTGCTGATTCTAACTTCTGTTTTGACTGCAGTGGGGGACAATCATCTTTTCATCTTTTGTTTTTATCTAAGACATAAACTCTTTGAATTACATGGTAAACTTGAGATGATATGCCAGGAATAAAACCACTTGAAATATCTTATAGAATGAAAAAATCTTATATATACCCATGTATTCCAAAATCACTCATTGGATTTTCCTTGGTAAACAAAAACTGGAGTTCGAGTACAGAGAATAAAATAAAGAACTGCTCTAAGTCAATTTAAAGCTCTTAGGAGATCGCTGTATGTGCAAACTTCTGCATAGTCTTAAAATTCTGTGTGTGGATGTGTGCTTGTCTTAATACTCTGTGTATAGTTTGTATGGAAATACTCGAGCATGACAATTGTAGTGCTAAGTGTTCAGTTTCTTATCTTTAGTCTGTATCAGTTTTAGCATATTAGATAAAACATTTAGCACTTAGTGCCTTCATCAGTAAAATTACAGTACTTTTTCTTTTCATTCTGATATCTTTCATAATTATTTATGTTACTCAATTAAATTTCAGATTCAAAGCTCTCAAACTACTATACAAATGCCAAGTCAAATTCTTCATTTACTGAGATGTTTCCACATCTACATTGATTGAGATCCCCACCATTGTATATAAATTTTATTTAAATGTCTGCTAAGACATTCATTTTAGTTAAAATTTTAGTTGCCGTATATTTTCTCCTAGTCAGCTCTGAAATTGATGAGTAAAGCAAAACCCCACTTTGGAGGTATTTTTTAACTCTATGTTCAGTAGATCATCTTTTAATAGATTTTTTCTAACAAATTAGGTGAGTGTAAGTTAAGAAGAGAAATAGAAAAAGTTAACATATGGATGTTCTGAGCACCTACTCATTTTCATATAGATAAGAATCATCATAACAAGAGGTAAATTCAGTTTTCTTTACTAATAGATGTGTAAAAACAATGCTATTTACAAGAAATATGTGAGCATATTCATGACTTTTTCAAACTACCCTCATATTTGAAACTTGTAAATGAGTTGCTATATTCTAAAGTTTGTAAGTTAATGCAGTTTAAAATGTCTTGCATTTTTTAGGATTAGTAAAAACTCATACTGATACTGATCAATTCTGCTGCTGGAGATAGTAGATAAATAAGTCACAGTCCATTACACTAGTAAATTCAATATCAATACTAACCTGCAATGTAAATGGGCTAAATGCCCCCACTCAAATTGCATAGATGGGTAATCTGGATAAAAAGATAAGGCCTCACCATCTACTGTCTTCAAGAGACCCATCTTATATTTAGCAACACCAACAGGTTCAAAATATGCTCTAGCATTCCGTGGTGTATATATGCCATCTTTTCTTTATCAACTCATTGGTTGATGGGCACTTAGGTTGGTTCCATATTTTTGCAATTGTGAACTGTGCTGCTATAAACATGATTGTGCATGTGTCTTTCATATAATGAATTTTTTTTTCCTTTAGGTAGATACCCAGTGGTGAGATTGCTGGATCAAATGGTAGTTCTATTTTTAGTTCTTTAAGAAATCTCCATACTGTTTTACATAGTGGTTGTACTAGTTTACATTCCCACCAGCAGAGTAAAAGTGTTCCCTTTTCACCACATCTATGGCAACATCTATTATTTTTTAACTTTTCAATTCCTGCCTGCTATGAATAAAACTGCTATGAATAGTCTTATACAAGTATTTTGTAAACATGTTCTTATTTCTATTTGGTAAACACCTAGAAGTGGGAATGCTAGGTTACAGGGAAGGTATACAGTCACCTCCTAGCATACCTGAAAGTCATTCCAGGACTCTTGCATATACCAAAAATCCTCACACATTCGAGTCCACAGTTGGTCATGCATATATTGTCCCTCCATACACACAGGTTTCACATTCTGTTGATACTGTATTTTCAATCCATTTGATTGAAAAACATTCACATATACGTTGAACCTCGCATTTAAAACCCATGTTGTTCAAGGGTAAACTGTATATTTAATTTTGTTATAAACATTCAGACCTTTCTAAAATGGCTGTATCATTTTACCATTCTACCAAATATGTACACACATTCAAATTATTTCACATTCTTCTCAACATTTGTTGTTATCAACTTTTTAAACTTTAGTCATTCTAATGAATGGGTGGTGGAAACACATTTTTTTACATTTCTATTTTCTGGTCAGGTACAGTGCCTCACACCTGTAATCCCAGCACTTTGGGAGGCTGAGGCAGGTGGATCATCTGAGGTCAGGTGTTCAAAACCAGCCTGGCCGACACTGTGAAACCCCATCTCTACTAAAAATACAAAAAATTAGCCAGACGTGGTGGCACATACCTGTAATCCCAGCTATTCTGGAGGCTGAGGCAGCAGAATCACATGAATCTGGCAGCTGGAGGTTGCGGTGAGCTGAGATTGCATCATTGCAATCCAGCCTGCTGGGAGACAGAGTGAAACTCCATCTCAAATATATATATATATTCTCTTCATGACTAATACATTGAATACTTTTTTATGCAAAATAATCATTTGCTTTTATGGGCATGTTTGTTTATATTGTATCATACAAATTATATACAAGCACCTGTCTGTGAGAACAAATCATTAAAATGGAAATAGCAAGAAAAAAAGGATATTTTTTTTCCCTTTTACCTCATGTATACATAGGAGTAAATACATGGTAAATTAATCATTTTAAGTACAGGAAAATAAAATGAAAAGAAAAAATACAATCATAATTCTGTTTATATTTAACATACAAACAAAATTATTTATGATATGAGTGGGACAAGAGACAATCTTGTACATTTTCTAGCTTTCTTTTTATTAAAGCTTTATTTAAAAATTAACATTAACTCTAGTAAACAATGTCAGTTTCATTTATGTTGTTATGTAGATCTGTTTAAAAAAATGATTTTGAAATTTCTCTCCAAATTTGAAATGTTGGTACAGAAAAGTTTAATCAGAATATATTTCTATGTATTTGTGGTAATGAGTAAAAATATTTTTTGTTTTCATTTGATTTTTATTCATTCACGAAAAGTAAATAGATTAATTTCTTGAAGAGAAGCAATTACAATTTTACTTCACATATCTTTTGTTTTTTGCTTTGTTTGTTTGTTTAAGACAAGGTCTTGCTCTGTCATAGCTTGGAGTGCAGTGGCTCACTGCAGCCTCAACCTCCCAGGCCCAAGTGATCCTCCCACCTCAGCCTTCTGAGTTCCTGGGACCATAGGCACGTGCCAATATACCTGTGTAAGTTTTAATTTTTTGTTTTTGTAGAGATGGGATCTTCCTATGTTGCCCAGACTGATCTGGAACTCCTGGGCTTGCCCTATAATCCCCAACTGGTCTCAAGTGCTGGGATTACAGATGTGAGCCACCAAGCCCAGTCATTGATAATTTTTCTACTACTTCAATCATTCATCTTTTATTCCTTAAGTATAGTCCTGATGGGTAACATCATGCTAAAAAGCTATTAGATGTTAGGATTATTTAAATATAAAAAATTCCGCTCTCTTCTTTAAAAATAGTATTTAAGGGCATTTTTTGACTGAATTATCCATGTGATTCAATTTTCCTTTTTCTATTTTATATGTAGATGAAAAGAATTAACCAGCAAGACAGCTGTGATATTCTTTTCCCCTGCAAATGAGAAGTAAAGTTCATTTTATGGTTTTCATGTTATGTTGCAAATATCTCTCCATATTCTGATCACAGAACATTGTCAATTGATAGAACTTCAGAACTTTGAAATAGCCTCAGGCATCACCTAATTCAGTATTATTCAACACATGGTTCACAGAAAATCTATTTTAGAATTAGATCACTCAAGTGTTTGTTAAAAATGAAGATAACTGTGCTGTGCAGAAGCTTTTTAATTTGATGTAATCTCATTTGTTTGTTTTTGTTTTTGTTGCCTGTGCTTTAAAATTATTATTCAAAAAAAATTTCTTCCCCATTCTAATGTTATTAAGCATTTCCCATATGTTTTCTTCTAGTCGTTTCACAGTTTCTGGTCATATATTTAAGTCTTTAATTCATTTTGAGTTGGTTTTCGTATATGTTTAGAAAAAAAGAGTCCAGTTTTATTCTTCTGAATGTGAATATTTATTTTTCCCAACACCATGTACTGACAAGATTATCCTTTTCCCAGTGTGTGTTCTGGCACCTTAGTCAAAAATCAATAGGCTATTAATGTGTGGCTGTATTTCAGGGATCTCTGCTCTGTTCGTTGGTCTATGTGTCTGTTTTTATGTCAGGATCATCTGATTTGGTTACTGATGCTTTAAAGTATGTTTTGAAGTCAGGTTATGTTGATGCCTCCAGCTTTGTTCTTTTTGCTCAAGATTGATATGGCTATTTGTGATTTTTGTGATTCCATATAAATTTTAGAATTTGCTTTCCTGTTTCCATGAAGAATGTCACTGGTATTTTGATAGGGATTAGACTGAATCTGTAAGATCACTTTGGGTAGCACAGGCATTTTAACAATATTAAGTTTTCAATCCATGAAGACAATGTATCTTCCCATTTATTTGTGTCCTTTTTCATTTCTTTCATCAGTGTTTGATAGTTTTCCTTGTGGAGACATCTCTCTCTCTTTTTTTTTTTTTGTTAAATGAATTCCTAGAGATTTTATTTTTAAAAGATATTGTAAATGGGATTGTTTTCTTAATTTCTTTTCAAATAGTTCACCATTAGCATATAGAAATTTCACTGCTTTTTGTATGTTGGGTTTGTATCCTGCTACTTTACTGAATGTACTAGTTTTTCATTTCTTTCTTTGTTTGAGACAGAGTCTCACCCAGGTTGGAGTAAAGTGGCGTGATCTCGGCTCACTGTACCTCCACCTCCCGGTTCCAGCAATTCTCCTGCCTCAGCCTCCTGAGTAGCTGGGATTACAAGTGCAGGCCGCCACTCCTGGATAGTGTGTGTATTTTCAGTAGAGATGGGGTTTCACCATGTTGCTCAAGCTGGTCTCAAACTCCTGACCTTGTGATCTACCTGCCTTGGCTTCCCAAAGTGCTGGGATTACAGGAATGAGCCACTTTGCCTGGCCTGAATTTATTAGTTCTAACAGTTTTTTGGTGGAGTCATTAGTATTTTCTATATATAAGATTATGCAGTCTGCAATAATGACGGAGACAACTTAACTTCCTCCTTTCAGTTGGGATGCCTTTTATTTCTTTCTCTTTGCCTCATTGCTCTGTTGCTCTGACTAGAACTACCAGTACTATGCTGAATATAACTGATAGAAGTTGGCATTCTTGTCTTATGCCAAATCTTAGCGAAATCTTTTAACATTTCCCTGTTCAGTATAACATTAGCTTTTTGATGATCTTACATGGCTTTTTTTGTGTTGCGGTACATTTCTTCTGCACAGCAAAGGGCAAAGTCAACAGAATTAAGAGAAAGTCTACAGATTGGGAGAAAATATTTGTGAATTATACGTTTGACAAGGAGTTAGTATCCAAAACATATAAGGAACTCAAACAACAACAAAAGAAAAATTAAATAACTTAATTTCAAAATAGACAAAGGGCCTGAATAGATAGCCATTTCTCAAAAGAAGACATACAAATGACCAACAAATATAGAGAAAAAATACTCAGTCTCACTAAACATCAGGGAACTGCAAATCACACCTGCAGTGAGAAATCACCTCACCCCAGTTAAAATGGTTATTATCGAAAAGAGAAAAGAGAAGCGTTTGTGAAGATGTGGAGAAGGGAACATTTAAACAGTGCTCTGTTGGTGGGAATGGAAATTAGTATAGCCATTAAGGAAAACAGTATGGAGGTTCCTTAATTTTATAATTTTTTTTTAGGATGGAGTCTGACTTTGTTGCCCAGGTTGGAGTGCAGTGCCACGATCTCGGCTCACTGCAGCCTCCACTTCCCAAGTTCAAGTGATTCTCCTGTCTCAGCTTCCCAAGTAGCTGGGATTACAGGCCTGTGCTATGATGTCCAGCTAATTTTTCTATCTTTAGTAAAGACTAGGTT
Source organism: Plecturocebus donacophilus (assembly GCA_004027715.1). NCBI lineage: Eukaryota > Metazoa > Chordata > Mammalia > Primates > Pitheciidae > Plecturocebus > Plecturocebus donacophilus. The sequence goes on from PVKP010001228.1 coordinate 13,185, forward strand.
TCACCATATTGGCCAGGCTGGTCTTGAACTCCTGACCTCAAGTGATCCACCCACCTCAGGAAGTTTCTTTAAAAATTAAAAATAGAACTACCATACAATCCAGCAATTCCACTTCTGGGTATATATCTAGAGGAAATAAAATGAATATACCGAAGAGATATTTACAGTTTCATGTTTATTGTAGTACTGTTGACAGTAACCAATCTATAGAATTAACCTCTAAGTGTTCATCAAAAGATAAATGGATAAAGAAAATGTGGTATAAATGCACAATGGGATACTATTCAGCCACACACACACACACACAAAGAAATCCTATCATTTGTGACAACATAAATTAACTTGGAGTACATCATATTAACAGAAATAAGCCAGGCACAGAAAGTCAAATACTATATGATATCATTTATATGTGGGAGTCAAAAAAGTAGAAGTAGAAGGAGAGTATAATAGTAGTTACCAGATACTCATGGTTAGAGAGAAGAGACATTATGGGGAGATGTTGGTTAAAGGATGCATAATTACAGTTTATAGAAGGAATTGATTTTAAAAGATATATTGTAAAGCAAGGTGACTACAGTAAAGGAATATATATTATATTTTTGAAAAATGTAAAAAAGTGGCTGTTACATGCTGTAACCACAAAAATGATAACTGTGTATTTGTTAATTAGCGAGACGTAACTCTTCCACTATACACATAGGTATTTAAAGTATATATATTTACATATATATTTAAAGTGTGTGTAGGTGTATATATATAAAGTATACATACATATACATTAAAACATCATATTGTACTCCCCCTAAATGTACCATGTTCACGTACACCATTGAAATGCGCCATGTCAACTTTAAAAAATTAAAATGAAAAGATAATTAAACCACTTATTGAATTTTTAAAATGAAAGTATATAATCTATACTTTAGACATGATAAATGAAAATCTTATAAAACATATTAGTGGCAAAGCTTGGAAAAAAATTAGGGTTTTCAACTTCTATTACAATTTTTTTCCTTTACACCCTTCTTCCACTACAAGTAATGTATTCGTATTTTGTGATATAAAATTTTTAAGTTGTCAATTTTATTGTATTTTATCAAAATAAAAACATGGTATTGTGTAGATAAGATCAAAATATTTCTGAAACTATGTATGTTAATTTAATCTTCACACTCTTGGATTTAACATAATTCCTCTAAGTGGCAGGATTTGAGTACAAGGGTATATGAGCTACCCATATTCAACCTTTTTAATATTTAATTTATTATGATTTTTACTAAGCTTTTCTTTCTAGTTTATACCTAGGTCAAAATGAAAGCATTTGATTAAATTATTTATATTTTTAAGTGCATTTAACCTATCAAAATTTCTAATTAAATATTTTAGTATCCCTGTGATAAAACTGATAACCAAATACATTTTATAGACAAAGAAAAATATTTCCAGCAAACAAGATACCCAGGGGCAGTTACATTTTAAAGTCATCTCCTTGTTTATTAAATGAACATTAATAATTTTATTTTCAAAAATATGAATCCTTGACAGTCTAATTAATCATCATACAGCATCTTTAAAGAACAAATTTCAAGTGCTTAAGGGATAAAACTTTTTTATTTTTCTTCATTTTTAAATTAAATTAATTTTTTTTTTTTGAGATAGGGTCTCCCTTGGTCAACCAGGCTGGAGTCCAGTGGTGCAATCACAGCTCACTGCAGCACCAACTTCCCATGCTCATGCAATCCTCCCATCTCAGCCTCCCTAGTAACTGGGACTATAGACATGTATTACCACATTGGGCTAATTTTTGTATTTTTTGTGGTACTAGGGTCCCACAATATGCCCAGGCCAGTCTTGAACTCCTGGGCTCAAGTGATCTGCTCTCCTCAGCCTTCCAAAGTGCTGGGATGACAGGTGTGAGATACTGGCCAAGACTTTTTGAAGAAACACTGGAAACTCTGTCATTAACAATCAAAATTTAAAAATTTCAAAGTTGGAATGGCATACAAAAATTATTAAATATTCAAACATATATTTAAGTGATTCATATAGAACACATATTTTCTCCTGACTTGTAAATATTTATAAGTATACAGTTGAATAAAATAATGTTTTCTGCTTTGATCATGTAATGTTTTTAATGTACTAAACTATTCTGATTCATATTATTTGTTCAGTTTCTTTCCTAATGAGTTTAATCTTGCTGCATAAATTGTTCAAAGAAATATAAGTTCTCAAATCCTATGTGTCTTTTTGAACTATACCCTCATTGAATCATTATAATTATTTTATAAATTCCTCTGTCCTAAGGGGATGAAAAATGCAGATGTTAAATTAGCTGTACTGTAAATACTCCAGGATTCAAAGTGTGTTATGAAGCCAAGATGAATTTTGTTCAGGAGAAGTGAACATAAAACCGATACAAAAAATAAAGTAGCTCCAACCTACCAGTGTTTAAAATAAATTCTGGGAGATAGAAGTGCATAATAAACATTTCTTTAACTGATTTAAACTACATTACATAACATACTATGGGAATACTTGAATCAGAAATATTTTTGAAGTATAATTTTAAACATATAATATTATAACTAAGTGAAGAAACTGAAGTCAGTATTGACAATGTTTCCAGAGTTAATAGCAAACAAAGGACTCAAATCCAAGTCTGTAGATTCCAAAGGCCATTCTTTATTCACTGTCTATACTCCTTCTCTTTAAGGACAGGATAATGCACAAGGAATTTGCAACACTTATAAAATGAAACCATGTAGAACTCCATTACATAAAATTTTAAGATCTAAATATGTAGAAAAATCAGCATCCAGAATCAATCTTTTTTTCAAATGTTTCATAAATAACCATTCTAAATGTGTATTTTAAACTAATGAATATTACACATGGATCAATTTCAGTATGCCCATATGTGTAACACTGCCTTTCCTCTAGCTGGCGCTTTAAATTATTTTCTCTATTGCATTGTAAAAAGAAATTTTAAAGCAAGCTAATATCCCAAACTCCTAACAATTGGCCTTCCAATATGGATCTTGATATTGGATCTATTTCCTCTGGTTTCAAAATCTTGCTTCAACACCCTTCAGGCCCTTGGTAGATCTTGCCCTGTTTTCTGATCTAGCCTCCACATTATCATTTCTTGTTTATCTCTATACTCTTAAGTTTAGCATCTTCCATTGCGGATGAGACTCTAATACTCCAGTCCACCATGACCTAACTCTAGCCATGTTTTATCTGTTGATAACTCTATCCCTACTCTTACTCTCTGTATGAGAGAAGGACCATACTGATAATACATCATCTGTAAGGGCTTTCAATACATATAGATATGAGCTGTATTTAGCTACAGAATTAATTTGGAAAGTACTTTCCTGGTGTTTTCAACTCAAGAACTACAAGCATTTAAATTCAAATTAATAAATTTTATCAAGTACTTTCTACATAAAAGCCAATATAGGTGATAGACAATTGTATGATATGGTCCCTCCATTTTATATTTTAATATAACATGGCAATATATACATAAATATACAAAATGGTAGCATAATATAATCTTATTTACAATAATATGATGAAAATGAAAAAATGAACTATTATGGGAATTTAACTTTGAATCATGCCAGAGGCAAATTTTAGAACCACCCCCAAAAAAGATTGTATTTCCTTCTATCTATGTCATTCTTCTTACAATTGCCTTTAACCTTTCTTTTCTTAAGTTACTAACTGACTAACTGCAAGTATCTTGAGAAAGCAAACTTCTTTTTTTTTTTTTGAGATGGACTCTTGCTCTGTCACCAACCTGGAGTGCAGTGACACAGTCTCAGTGCACTGCAACCTCTGACTCCCTGGTTCAAGCAATTCTCCTGCCTCAGCCTCCAGAGTAGCTGGAATTCCAGGTACATGCCACAACACCTAGCTAATTTTTGTATTTTTAGTAGAGATGGGTTTTCACCATGTTGGCCAGGATGGTCTCGATCTCCTGACCATGTGATTTGCCCACCTCAGCCTCCCAAAGTGCTAGGATTACAGGTGTGAGCCACCATGCCTGGCCCGCAAACTTCTTATCCTTATTTAATACTGTATTTTCAGAGCTCAGAATAGTGTCTCAGAAAATGTAGGTGCTCACAAAGTATTGTTTTGGTTGAATAACTAAATTACAGGGGTATATATGAAGCTACAACTTCCTGTTGGCACTTCTAGAATAACTACAGTTGACCAATAAAAATACTTATCAAGACCATCCAATGTGTGCACATTCCAATGAATTAGATCTAAAATTCTCTTCACTGGCAGACAAATAATGACATTCATGTATTAGTTACCATACATTGATCATAATTAAAGGTAATACAACTCTATCTACTGTTCAATCATTGACATTCATTGCACTAGTTATTTCAGTCAAGATCATAATTAATAAAGAGTTGGCAATTATGGAAAGAATAAACATGTGGATTTGTGGATTATAATACATGAGTCTTTTATAGTCTAAAAACTGTTTATATAAGGAACACAATGGATTTATTTATAAGAATTTTTCTCATTCAATTTTGAACACATTTTTAGGGAAACATTTTACTGAGAAAGAAAATTGTATCACTATTATAAAGTAGTGCTTTTGAAAGTTATTCCATTTTGTTTGGTGTGTCAAATATTAGTGCCTATTAACTGAAAATTATAAATTATCTCATTGCCAATGACATTATTATAAGAGTTTATCCAATATGGTAGTCATAGTAATTTTAATTTTAATATAACCTCTTGGAGATCAGAAAATATATTATCATCCTTCTTTACCTTTACTATCATGTATGAAGTTTGGATTGTGTAGTAGAATTTAATATTAATGGAAATTATCATGATTTGGTTTTCATAATAAATTGATATAAAGTCCACAAACACAGATTATTGAAAAGCACTGAACTATAAAAATGAAATATGGAAATAAATATTTAAAGATAGCATATTAAAATAAAGTTTATGTACTAAACAGGTATTTATCATAATTTTTTATGATTGATACTAAATAACAACAGCCTCTTCTACGTTGATTTAATTTTGGTTAATGAGCTACATTACCTAAACAATATAATGTAATGGAGGTACATTCTGGTGTTATTATCATGTTAGTGCTATGGTGTTCATAAAAAGTACTATAAAAATAGTACAAAATGTAAACTTAAATTAATTGTGACGTGAATCTTTTCTGTTGTTTTAATTTTCTTTGGAAATATTGACAAATTTATTTCAAAAACTTATCTTTTTCATTTTTATTTGTAGTGTATTTTAGGTCTATATTACAAAAATACAGACTATGACATATTATATTTTAATTGTGTCAGAGCTTTGGAATATATATATATACATATATATATGTATATGTATAGGAGAAAGGGAAACAGAGAGACATACATACTTAAATTTTTCACACTTAAGTTTTTGTTTACTTATTAAGGAATTTTCCAATGTTTTCATATAATTTAATATTATGAGAAGCACTATCATCTTTTGATAATACTTTTAAGAATTAGGTGGCCAAAATCCTATCCTGAGTAACAGAGACTTCATTCATTTGTTTCTTTATCAAATACTATGGAGATGTCTCTATGGAGCACTGTTTGGGCCAAAATTAGAGTTTCTAACAAGTAAGGAAATACACAAAATACTGCACACATTCTTTTTCATTAAAATGATGGTAAATGCCATGAAGGAAAACTTTCTATTGTTATTTGTGGAAAAGGGAACAGAATCTGGTTGTATTGGTCTCTTCTCACTCTGCTAATAAAGACATACCTGAGACTAGGCAATTTATAAAGGAAAGAGGTTGAATTGACTCACAGTTCCACATGACTGGGAGGCCTTATACTCATGGCAGAAGATGAGTGAGGAACAAAGTCACATCTTACATGGCAGCAGGCAAGAGAGTTTGTGTAGGGGAACTCCACTTTATAAAACCATCAGATCTCATGAGTCTTATTCATGATCATGAGAACAGCATGGGAAAGGCTTACTCCTATGATTCGATTACCTCCCATTGGGTTCCTCTCATGACACATGGGAATTATGGGAAATACATTTCAAGGTGAGATTTGGATGGGGACACAACCAAATCATATCACTGGTTTAGGAGAATGTGTGTGAGAAAATGTTCCCTGAGCTAAGAGCTAAAGGATTTACATGCAAGACATTGACAAAAACTGGGGATGAAAGCATTGAAGGCAAAGCTACTGGCACATATACATCTGTATAACATGATGTGACAAAATTTTTATCTTGCAGAAGAAACTGAATTAAGTTCATGTTGTTTGAAGTATGTTGGTATTGAAGAGAGATTCAAAACAAGATTATAGATGTCATTAGTGGATTCCATTTATCCACTCTTATAATATGTATACAAGATTTTGTACAATATCCAAAAAACATAGGAATCCACTGAAGGATTTTAAGCAAACCTGACATAATCAGGTTTGTATATTTTTAAGTTATCTCTGGATGTACTATAAAGAATACATTGGAGGTGAAAATCAAAGAAGACAGGAAGCCCTTGCAATGGTTCACAGGTGAATTGATGGTGATTACATTCAGAGTTATGGTGAAGACGGAGCCAAGTGGACATATTAAAGAACTATTTAATAGCCGCCATTTGGTAATCAACATATTCATCTTTGGTCCTAAGGCTCTTTAAAAACAAGATCCACTGTATGTATCATTTCACTTCTACAAATACTCCAATGTTTTGTTTCCTTCCACTATTTGAAAATCTCAATTATCCAGTTTTCTTATCTTTTTTAAAAAATTATCTTCTTTTTCAAGATAGCTGACTAGGAACATCACAAGCAAGTTTTCCTAAGAAAGAGGATCAAATTAACCAGTGAATAGTCAAGTTTTAAAAGAACAGCAGTGGGAAGTTAGTCAGGACCTATTAGAGCACCCATGGGAAGACATTGGGGCACAGAAAACAAAAAGAGGAAGAGTCTGGCTGAGATTGACTCCTGAGGATCTCAGAGCACAGTGAAAAGGGTAGATAGGAAGGCTTTTTTGCTCCCTCAGCTTTCTGACAGTCTGCTAACCACCTATCTGCAGGAGAGCCCTGCTGCCCTCGCAACCCGGGGCAACACCATAGGTGGGAAGTAGAGAACTTCCTAGGAACAGAGAAATGGATGGCCAGCTCACACAGCCGTGCCACACACCCTCAGACCCAAAATGAGATGGCATGCACCATAGTGGTGGTGCACTCACGGTGCCACTCTCTTGCCTGGGGATCTTCTGCCCTTTAGGCACTGCACCATCAGACCATGAACAAACATACCCCACAACTCTGACTTTGGTAGGCACAGGGAAATAGCAGGTCCCCAGAGAGTTGTGGACCCTCTGGATATCTCACCCTCAGCATGAGCCACCCCTAAGGGGAGGGAGAGTACCACCCACCCAAAATCCCTTTGATACAAAGAAAACATAAGCATGGCACAAATCACCGAAGGAGGTAACACTAATGCCTGGCAATGGATGTGGAGAGGTGGTCATCTCTCACCTTCCTTCTGCCTGCCCTCCCATACACTGTTACAGATGCAACAGCAGTTCTTCCTATCAGGCCAGTGAGCACCATGGAAAGAAAAAATCTTTTTTCACTTTCCTAGAGGCTCTACTCCACTGAAAGTAAACTGATACCTGCTCAGGCTTCCATGAAAAGTGGGGCCCAACTCCCTCTCCCTTCACTGAACAGCAGTGCCACAGAAACTAAGGAGAGACTGTGGAGTTTCCTGCCCTGGTCTTGGGAAAGAGGTTCTGCTCTAAGCCCTATTCAAGCTATAATCATCATTGAGGTGGATCTGCAGCCCACAGTTACACTATAAGGCCAGGAATCAAAGAGAAAGACTTTATGAAAACAAAAGGTTGTTAGACTCAAAACAGGGGCACGATAGGGAAATGGATCACATTTCTGCTGATTCAGGTCAAGGAACTGGTGTACCCACTCTTCTCCCAATACTTCAGCATATCCCATCATGATTTCTAGGTGCCAACCTCATTAGGGCAGTTGTGCCCATTGGGCACCAGGTCACTTGCCTGCTCTTAATATTAAGTGCCATCAACTGGAGTGCAGCCTGAACTACACCACCAAACAAAAATGCATCACTACATCAAGAAGCATCTGAGAAAGCTAACCCACAGAACCTATTTGCAGCTAAGACAGCCATACAAGGACTTGGCCCCCTGAAAGTAATTGAAATGAAGCCAATTGATTATGTACAAAATACATCACAGTCAAACCCACAAGGGAAAAAAGAATTAAAAATTAGAAAGCCCCATCCAAGCAATAAAAAAATAATAATAATAATAAAGAAGCAATAGCTACTCCCTCAGGTGAGAGTAAATCAGCGCAAAAACTCTGGCAGTACAAAGAAAACAGTATTCTGTGAGCTCCAAAAATTGCATTAGATCCCTGGTGGTAGATTCTAACCAGATTGAAACGTCTAAAATGAAAGATAAAGAATTCAAAGTATGGATTGCTGTAAACTCAATGAGATCCAAGAGAAAATTGAAATCCATCACAAAGAAAACAGTAAAAAGATCCAGGATTTTAAAGAAGACATTGCTATATTAAAAGAATCAATGAGTGCTTATGTTGAAAATTTCACCACAGGAATTTCAGAATACAATTGGAGACTGTATTAGTCCATTCTCACACTGCTGATAAAGACATATCCAAGACAGGGCAATTTATTTAAAACAAACAAACAAACAAAAACGTTTAGTGGACTTAAGTTACACGTGGCTTGGGAGGCCTCACAATCATGGTGGAAGGTGAAGCACATGTCTCACATGATGGCAAACAAGAGAAGACAGCTTCTGCAGGAAGACTCACATTTTTAAAACCATCAGATCTTATGAGTCTTATTCACTATCATGAAAACAGCAAGGGAAAGACCTGACCCCATGAATTCATGATGAGATTTGGGTGGGACATAGCCAAACTATATCAGAGACCTTAGCAATAGACTAGATCAAGCATAAGAAAAAATTTCAGAGCTAAAAAGTTAGTCTTTTGAATTAACCAAACCAGACAAAAATTTTTAAAAAAGAATATTTTTAATGAAGAAAACTTTTGAGAACTAAAAGATTATGTAAAGCAACTAAACATATAATTTACTGGCATTCCTAAAAGAGATGATGAAGATGAAAAAGTAAGCAATTTGGAAAAGGGATTTCAGAGTACAATCCAGGAATTGCTAGAAAGGTTACATGTAGATACAAAAAAAAAAAAATTCAAAGAACTTCTGTGAGACACTACACAAGACATCCTTTCCCAACGCACATAGTCATTAGACCATCCACGGTCAATATGAAAGAAAAAATTCTGGACAGATAGAGAAAAGGGCTAAATTGCCTATTAAGGGAATTCCATTAGACTAACAGCAGACTTCTCAGCATATACCTTACAAGCCAAAAAAGATTGGGGACCTATTTTTAACCTTCATTATGAAACAAAATGCCAAAAAGAAATTTTATATCCTGTTAAACCAAGCTTCAGACATAAAGTCTTCCTCAGACAAGTAAATGTTAAGGGAATTCATCACCACCAGGCTGAACCTACAAAAAAAAAATGCTCAGTGGAGTTCTAAACAAAGAAACAAAACAATGATGCTTGCTACCACAAAAGCACATGTAAGTACAAAGGCCACAAACCCTATAAAGCAAATATACAATTGAGATTACAAAGCAAATAGCTAGCAAGTAGTTATCAACCAAATGACAGGAAAGAAAACTCACATATCAATATATACTGTTACCGTAAATGGTGTAGATTATTCACTTAAAATCCAGTGTGGCAAACTGAATAAAATAAATGATTTTCTGCTGTCTTCAAGAGACCCATCTCACATGCAAGGACAATCATAGGCTCAAACTAAATAGATGGAAAAAGATCTATCATGCAAATTTAAAACAAACAAAAGCCAGGGTTACTATTGTTATATAACATAAAACTTAATTTAAATTAACAATGGTGAAAAAGTACAAAAAAGGGCATTATAAAATGATGAACTCTTGGATTCAACATGGAGATGTAACCATCATATATATCTCTTCTTGTTGAATAAACCCAATATACATATATACCCAATATCAAAGTACCCTAATTTATAAAACAATTTCTATTTGTCCTAAGAAAAGAGATGGAAAGCCACACAATAATCATGGGGAGTTTAACACTCCACTGATAGCATTAGTGAAACCATTGATGGAGAAAACTGACACAGAAATTCTAGACTTAAATGGAACATGTGACCAAATGGACTTAATGGACAGCTACAGCATACTCCACCCAACAACTACAGAATATACATTCTTCTCATCCACATATGGAACATTCTCTAGGACTGACTACATGTTTGGCCATAAAGCAAATCTCAATAAATTCAGAAAAATCAAAATTATACCAACCATATTATTTGAACACAGTGAAGTAAAATTAGAACAGAGTACCAAGAGGAATTCTCAAAACTACACAAATACATGGAAACTAAGCAACTTGTTCCTGAGTGACTTTTGAATAAACAAAGAAATTAAGGCAGAAATAAAATATCTTATTTTAAACAAATGAAAATAGAGACACAACATACCAAAATCTCTGAGATTCAGCAAAAGTAATGGTAAGAGGAAAGTTTAGAGCACCATATGCCTATATCAAGAAAATAGAAAGATTTCAAATTAACAACCTAAAGTCACCCTTAAGGGAGACAGAAAAACAAAAACTAACTAGACTCAAAGCTAGTAGAAGAAAATAAATAACTAAAATTATAGCAGAACTAAATAAAATTGAGACCAAAGAAAGAACTTATACAAAGGATCAAGAAAATAAAAAGTTGGCTTTTGAAATAATAAACAGAACTGAGAGACTGCTAGTTAGATTAACAAAGAAAATAAAGAGAAGACCCAAATAAGCACCATCAAAATGACAACGGTGATCTAACAACTGATCTCACAGAATTACAATAATCCTCAGAGATTACAATGAAAATCTCTATGTGAACACACACACACACACACACAAACCTGTAGGATATGGATAAATTCTTGGAAACACATAACTGCTCATCACTGAACAAAAAGGACACTGAAACTCTGAATAGACCAATAGTAAATTACAAAATTAAATTGGCAATAAAAAGCTTACCAACCAAAAAAAGCCCTTGGACCAGTTAGATTTACAGCTGAATTCTACCAGATGTACAAATAACTGTTATTACTCTTACCAAAATTATTCCCCCATAATTGAGGAGAACATGTTTCTTCCTAACTCGTTCTATAAATCTGGTATTATTTTATACCAAACTTTGGCAAAAACACAAGAAAAAAAGGAAACCACAGGCCATTACCCTGGTGAACATAGACACAAAAATCCTCAATGAAAGGATTAGCAAAATGAATACAGCAGCGCATCACAAAAATATTTTACCATGATCAATTGGGCTTTAGTCCTGGGATGCAAGGATGGTTCAATATTAGCATATCAATAAACATGATCCACCACATAAAATTAAAAACAAAGACCATGGGATAATCTCAATTGAAGCAAAAAAATCATTCAATAAAAATCCAATATCCCTTCCGGATAAAAACCTTCAACGAACGAGGTGTCAAGGGAGCATACTTCAAAATAATAAGAGCCATCTATGACAAATCCACAGCAAACATCATATTGAACTGACAAAGTTGAAAGCATTTTCCCAAAGAGCTGGACCACAACAAGAACATCTACTCTTATCACTTCTGTTCAATGTAGCATGGTAGTTATTTGCGAGAGCAACCAGACAAGAGAAAGAAATAAATGGCATCCAAATAGTAAAGAGTATATTATCTCTGTTTGATGACACTATGATTCTGTACCTAGAAAACTCCAAACATTCCTCCAAAAGACTTCTAGAAATGCTAACTACTTTAATGAAGTTTCAGGGTACAAAATCAGCACTCAGAAATAAGCAGCATTTCTATACACTGATACATTTCAAGCTGAGAACCAAATAAAGTGTGCAATGCTACTTACAATAATCATAAAAAAAACAAAATATCTGGGAATACATCTAACCAAGAGGTGAAAGAGCTCTACAAGGAGAGTTACAAAAAACTGATGAAATAAGTTATAGATGACACAAACAAATAGAAAAAGCATTCCATGCTCATGGGTTGGAAGAATCAATATTGGTAAAATGCTCACACTGCCCAAAGCAACCTGCAGATTCAATTCAATTCCCATAAAATTACTAACATAATTTTTCACAGAATTAGTCAAATCAATTGTAAAATTCATATGGAACAAAAAGGTGTCCACTAGTCAAGGCAAAGCAAAGGCAACAAAGGATGAGGCTTCACATTACTCCATTTCAACTATATTACTAGTTTCTAATAACCTAAACAGCATGGTACTATACAAAAATAGGCACATAGATCAATAGAACAGGATAGAGAACCCAGAAATAAAACCATACACCGACAACCAACTGGTCTTTGACAGAGTCAACAGAAATAAACAATGAGGAAAAGACACCTTTTCAATAAATTGTACTGGGAAAACTGGCCAGTCATATGCAGAAGAAAAAAACTGGATCCCCACCTGTCACCATATACAAAAATTAACTCAAGGTGTAATAAAGATTTAAATGTAAGACCTCAATCTATAAAAATCCTGGAAGAAAACCCAGGAAAAATTATTCTGGCAAAGAATTCGTTACTAAGACCACAAAGGCAAATGCAACAAAAACAAAAATTGACAAATCGGACTTAATTACGCTAAAAAGCTCTCTATACAACAAAAGAAACAATCAACAGAGTAAACAGACAACCTACAAAAAGGAAGAAAATATTTGCAAACTATGCGTCTGACAGTGGATTAATATCCAGAATCTGTAAGCAACTTAAACAAATAAAAACAAAATAACCCTATTAAAAAGCAGTCAAATAATATGAACACTCCTTTCTCAAAAGAAGACATGCAAGCAGCCAAAAAATTATGAAAAAATACTCAACATCACTAATCTTCAGAACAGTGAAATTAAACCACAATGAGATACCATCTTACACCAGTCAGAGTGGGTATTATAGTCAAAAAATAATGATGGGTAAGAATGCAGAGAAAAGGGAATGCTTATACACTGTTGGTGGGAAGGTAAATTGGAAAGTAGGTTGAAGATTCCTTAAAAGTAGAACTACCTGTTACTGATATCTAACTGAACTCATATCTTTATTGCAGAACTATTCACAACAGCAAAGTTATGGAATCCACCTATGTGCCCATTCATGGTGGACTGGATAAATAAAATGTGATACATATACACCATGGAATACTACACAGTCATGAGAAAGAATGAGATCATGTCCTTTGCAGGAACATGGAGGCAACTGTAGGTCATTATCCTAATTGAATTAATGAAGGAAGAGAAAATAAAATACTACATGTTCTCACTTATAAGTGAGAGCTACAAAATGGGTACACACAGACACTAAGATGGAAACACTAGACACTGTGAACTCCAAAAATGGGAAAAGAGGGAGGGAATGGGCCAAAGTTGAAAAACTACCTATTAACTACTATATTCACTATTTGGGTAATGAGTTCAATGGAAACCCAAATCCTAGTACTATGCAGTATATTCATGTAACAAATCTGCACATTCACCCTCTTGAAACTAAAACTTAAAAATTAGAATAAATTGTCTGATTTTCACATTTATGTCATCTACAACAATGGGCACATTAAATGGGTTTACCGTATGGTATTTAAAAATCTTCATATAAAATTTTGATCAATACACTGGTATTTACAACCATGGTTCCTTTCATTACATATCAGTCATCAACACATCAATTTGACTTATCTTTCAGCAAATATAATGTAATGTTTTTTGCTGCTTAATAAAACAATAATTCTGAAGTCTCTTGCATTGTCTTCTAATTACCACTAGGAAAATATATGCAACTTCTTTTTCCTTTCCATGTTCTTTATTTCTATGTAAATTTTCTAAATCTTCTTGTCTAGATCATGTTCAGCTTTTCACTTCCAAAAATGCATCCAGTCCATTGTCTTGTGTCTACTTCATGATTGCATCTTACTGTCCATTATCAGATATGTTTCAATCAGATAACCAGAGTGACTGTTAATAATCTGAATACAGTGTGCCTCTATAGGATTTTGAACTTGCTCAATTGTGAGGGCAAGTTAAGCAGCCTATTTAAGGCTTTTGATTCTGCTTTTGGTTCTGGATTTGAAGTAATCAGGGCAGACAGCAGGAAAAAATTGGATGTGAAATATGGAGAGCAAGACAAACTAGCAGCTCTGATGAGGTGATGAAACCTCCGGGACAAATTAAATCCATCATCTGTTTCTCAACCCCTCAGCCACCAAATTCACATGAGGAAAAAGTAGCAACTTTCCCATGAAACCACACAGCTACCAGGCACAGGATTTAGAAAAAATAAAGGAGGAGAATTTGTATATACTACATACATAAGCTTCAGGACTGGCTGTTGACCCACACCAACAAGGTGACTCAGCAGACCAGAGACAATGTGCATGAATTGCAGCTGCACTTTATCCAACATTGACTAGCTAAGCTTACCCACGGCTCCTGCTTTACTTCTGCCTTCCAAATATTGCAGAAAATTCTCCTGTGGAATATCCTAACCTGAAATCGCATAGGGAACAGACTTCTAGGGAACATAGTTCCACTTTAGCTTTGTTAACATAGTACAAATTTACCACATTATTCCTATATATGTACATATTTCTGGTTCTCATACTTACAATAACATGTCCATTTTAGTCTTAAAAGCTATGCAATATATAAAGATAATTGAATAGGTTGAATAAAAATAAGGCAGCTACAATTTATTGTATTTTCTTAATTGCTTTAGGAAAATATATGTAGAATAGCTTCATCATTATAATTAGTATTAACAAGATTAAAATCTTCATGACTCATCAATTACTGCATTGAATGTGAAATAAGATTGTTAAAAAAATTATAGCATATACTACTTTTTATATAATTAGGATGATACTCATTGTTTTCAGTAAGGAAATATAATACATCATTCTTAGTTATATAGCATTTCAAAGTTTATGTACTGTATTTCATGTTTTAGATTAATATGCTTTAGAGCCTCTTGTTTTATATTAATTTTATTCAGCGTTATTAGGTACTTGAGCAAGGTCAATCATTTGGTATATGGCTGTAAAGAAACTTAAATTCAGATTTATATATTTTTGACTCTAACTATAGAGTCAAAAGGTACATTCTTTATTTCTACATATAACTTTATTTCTATATGTAACTTTCCATATTCCTTATTTCTATGTAAATTATTTGTGTATGTGTGTGTGTGTTTGTGTTTCAGCTGTAACACACACACACAAACACAAACACTCATGTTTAAAAATGTATCTATAAGCCTTGTGATTCAAGGTCACAAAGTCTATACATGGATCTACCTTATGCAAAAATACTAATAAGATGAAAATGAAAGGTTTTTAAAGTTATAAACTCATGACAATGAAGACCGTGGGGAATAGATGATCATAAAATGAAATATTTCAAATATTTTCTGGAAGGTGAATATAAATGGAAGTGCAGTGACTAAGGAAGCAAATTAAATTTTCACAAATGAGAATGCGTGTAGAAAGGTTTTAACCAAAGAGGGAATTCCTCTCCTTGAAAGAATTCCAGACAAGTTTAAGGATGAAGGACAGGATAGGAAGCAAGCATAAGATGTAGGACTAAAAATTAGAGATTCCATTGCAACAGTATTCAAGAATCCCTTGTCTACATGGTCTATATCCATACAGGCAACCAACATTTAATATCAACCGTGGCAGAAAACAGTCTGTCTCTAAGCACTAATCTTGAACAAATGAAAAAACAAAATTAGTTATTTTAAAAATAAAGTCACTATACTATTTTAGGAGAAACAGAGCAATTCATGAAAGTAAAGCTTTCTTAATTATGTTCTTTATGTAAACACCAGCGTAATGGCTTGTTAACTGTTCAGTTGCCCTAGACCAATGTTACAGGTAAGTAAGCTTTGCCTTGTACTGAGTGCATTACTGTTCTTCCCAATGATTCGTTTTAGATAGAAATAAAAACGATGAATCAACACGTCTGATATATCTTCTAACAAAGGAATTATAACAATAAACAAATTTTAAAAAACAAGAAAAAAAGAATCTTGAGAATTTAAATATCTTAAAATTTCACTTTGAAAACATCAATAAAATGTATATCTACAAAAAACATATTAATATGAGACAGAAAAAGAAAGCATTTAAAAAGACATTAGAAATTTATATAATATTTTAATGAAATATACATACAAAAAGTGGTTAAATGAAGTCATACAGCTCTATGATGTTAGCAAAGTGAATATATCCTTGTAATAAGATAAAGATCAAAGCATAGTATAATATCAGCAACACAGATGCTTTTGTCATCTTCATTTCCAGCTTCTTTCCCTTTTGCAAGCCAGCAAATAAATTACTATACTGGTTAATTTTGCTTATTAAAAAAAAAAAAAAAAAAACCTTGCAACTTTACATGTACTTATGCAGTAGGAACTCCTTTGTGATTGGCTTCTTTTGCTCAACGCTTTGTTTTTGTGATTATTCCCTGTTATGTTGCTCAGTGATAGTTGTGTTCACTTTCACTCTGAGTAATTGGTATATTTATTAATTCTCCTTATGTTTACATTGTTTTCAGTTTGAGGCTATTATAGTAGTGCTGTTATAAACATCATCTAACTTGTCTTTCAGTGTACATGGGTACACATTTCTGTTACATTTACACCTGGGAGGAGATTTGCTGCTTCAAACAGCATGCAGATGCTAAACATTAGCAGATATTGCCAAATTATTTTCCAAAGTGTTTCTTGATCATTTATATTCTCACCATCAGTTGCTCCACACCCTTGTCAACACTTGGTGTCAGCCTTTTTCATTTTTGCAATATTAATGAGTTGGGAGTAGTATTACATTGGGATTTTAATTTGCGCCTCCTTAGTGATTAATTAAATTTAGCATTAATTGATACGTTTATTGGTCATTTAATTGCTATCTTTGTAATGAATCTAGTCAAGATGTTTGCCATGTTTCTTTGGAACTTTCTCTTATTTTTTAGTAACTCTTAGGAGTCTTATCAATAAATATACAGGACATGAGTTCTTTGTCAGATAGAAGTGTTGTAAACATCTCCCAAGGTGTGGCTTGAATTTCTATTCTTCAATTATGTCTTTGGGGGAACAGAAGCACTTGATGTTTAATGTTGATAAGGCTCATCTCATATTAGTATTTTTTGTGTGCATATAAATAGATCTTTATATAATCCAATGCCATTAAGATATTTTCCTTGGTTTTCTAATAGAAACTGTAAGAATTAAAGAAAGAATAGAAACATGAAGGGTGGCTTTACAGTTAACACGGGCAGGTTTATTTTAAGCAAACCTGAGAGGGGCTACTGGCTGAGTTAGATTTTTTACAGACTAAGGGATTTTAAGGATTTAGGGTGGGAGAGTTGAGGATTGGACTGCTTTTGTGTCTCTTTGTTGTGTTTATCTGAGAGGGAGAAGTGTGTGTTTGTTCCCATACATCTTTCTGCAGCCGCATGCATATCCCCTGAGTTTGCTTTTAGCTTTCCTAACTTAGTGCACCTGAAGGGAAAGGAATGTGATTATTAAGACCCACTGTTTTACTGGAGCCCATTGTATGTAGGTGAAGTTTGGCAGTAACCCAAGAGACTTTCCTCCTGCTTCCCTCTGGTTTGAGCTGCCTTATCTGTGTTTCACTGTCTGCTTGTAGTTAGAGAAGAAATGATTTCCTTGAAATGCATGAAGCTAGAAAGGGAGCTGGAACTTAAAGTGGCAGTGTTTGTCAGAGATGATGGTGCTCCTGCTCTGTCATTAAACATTACAGTTTATTTGATCCATTTTGATTTGCAATATTCCTGTAACTGTTTTTGCATGTGGCATTAAGGTCATGATTTTATTTCATATCAATAGCTAATATTTTCAGCAATAATTATCAGCAAAACCATTATTCTTCCATCATACTACAGCATCGCCTTTGTCATAAGTCAAGAGACACATATGTATGGATGTCTTTTTTTGAATCTCTGTTATGATTTATTGGTCTTTTCTATGTTGGTACATACACTATATTCATTACTGTATCTTTATACTAGATTTTAATCTCTAACACTATGAATGCACCAGGTTTGCTTTCCTTCAAGATTGAATTGACTATTCAGATTTAGCAAATATAAAATATAACTTCCAGACTAATTTTTGAAATCAATAGAAGGCTTTGAAGATAAAAGCAAAGGAATATAATAGAGTGGATAATTTAAAAATAAAACATAAAAAGTGAAACAAAATATACCAAATATGCTGGTGCTAATTCACTAAAATATAAATTTATGGAAAAAGTAAGAGATGAGGGATGCAGTTAGCAATCAGAGAATAATTTTTTAGAACAATTAATGGTATTTTAATAAAAATTCTAGGGAGCTCCACTTTCAGCTCAAACTCCATTCCCATCTTTAGTGCTTTGAAATAAGACCAGCTCAACCAACACTCATCTTGCTATTCTAAGTATCTGAGATTAAAAATAATTTTTAAAGCTAAAGTAATAGCTCATTCTCCCATGGATTAAGTGAAGAGATATATGACAAAAAAAGTATTTGATTTAGAATAAAGATATATCTTTATTCAAAGACTTAAGTATATCAACACTTTAAAACTCGGGTTTTAAAGTTTTGTAGTATTTTAACACATGAGATTTTACCTCACTTATAAACTATGCTTCCTGTCATGTATTAAATTGCTCTCCTGAAATATAGACATACTATGAAGAAACAAGTTGCTAAAGTATGTATTCAAAATGTACAGAAAATTAAATATGTTTTATGAGTGGATACTTTGCCCAAATTATTATTATATGACTTTATATAATTTAAAGTAAGTTAGCTTCACAGTAGCAAGCAAGCAAAGGTAATATTTATGAAATCTTGATTGTTTTTGTGGTTTGTATGTTTATTATATTTCTCTTAATAAAAAACCTCATATGACATAGACAGTGCTTTAATAAGATCTGTTTGAAAGTTCAAACTAAATTCTACATGCTTGTGTTAAGAAATTAATGGATTTGTGAAAACCTTTAAGGTTCATTGCAGTGCCCTCAGTTGATGCCATGGGGCTTCACATTCGCTATGCCCTTGTCAAGGAGTCTGGACTATTTGATCTGAGGTGTGATTGTAATGTAGTTTTTCAATTAATGTGTACTAGTTTCATGGCATAACTCTCTCTTTCAATGTTAAGACTTCAACCTCATTAAGATATAATGTTATATAAGTAACTATTGTTAGCCATAATATTAATTCTCTATTCTCAAGTACTTGAACCTAATAGCAGTGGCACAGAAAGAATTACTGATTTAATTTAGGTTATTTCTTAGTGAACATTTTATACTAAGTACAATATAAACTACCTTGAATTGACCTAAGATGAATACAAATAATATTATATTAAAATAAGAGATCATTTATTTGGAAAATGTTGATATTATAATTGTTCAAATTATAGGGGTAGTGCTAATATGCTTTTTCACAATTACTGTCACTATATTATATATTCAGACTGCTTTAGGTATGAAATCTTTGAGGTCAGCATTTGTACTTTATTCTTTTGTACAACTTTCTCCTTAGTTCAGCTAAAACTGGGTTCTTGTCACATGACCAAAAAAGATTAGGCTCGTGGACACATAGAAAGATGAGGAACAAAGTTTATTGGGTGAAAAGGAAAAAGGAAAAACTAATTCAGCCAAGTGAGATGGAGTCCTGCTAATAGGCCCTCCACCTCACAGATTGAATCCCAGATCACCACACAAGAATGGAAGAGGCCAGGTTCCTTCCTGCTGCAAATGGCATGAACTTCTGGAGGCTCCACCCTATTCTCCCAGGGTGCAGGTGGGCATTAGTCAGAGAGAATCAGTTGGGAAAGGGAGGGCTTCATTCAGGAGCAGCAGTTTGATTTTTCAGTCTTCAGGCTGTTTTAGGCTAGAAGGCAGGGTTTTGCAGGAGACCCTTGGCTGTCTCCTCTCTGTATCAATCCTACTTGCTCTAGACTACAGATATTATGAATGAGTATGGAGAAGAGAAGTCTAAAAAGGAGAGATTCTAACAGATTTATCCAAATTTTAAAAGATTCTTCCATTTTGGTAGAATAGAACTATACCGTGCATTTGATATTGGTTAAGAGAGCAAGGAGTCAGAGGAGATATAGATGAGAATAAAACAGTATTATTTGTTGAGAGTTTACTATGTATGATATGCCAAAGTTACATAGATTGCCTGTCTCATTTAATAGGCATGAAAACCCTGGAAGATAGATATTATTATTCCTGCTTTATAGTTAAGAGAAACTGACAGCTACAGTGTTAATTAACTTGTTCAGGGGCACACAATTGGGCTGTATGTGCATATGTTGTTTTTGCCAGTCTTGCATCTTTTCCTTCTATCTTTCGATAAATATTAACTAGTTTTCCTCTGGGTGACCATGGCATCTTGGCTTCAATTCAGAGGATCTCAGTGAACTTCAGGGAGACCCGACTTCTATCCCTGATAGTTTTTAAGGTATATACATGAATTAGGTTTGGCCAATTTCAAACCTTGGCCAGAGTAACTGGGTCAGATATAGGGCCATGACCTAAGACATAAGAATTAGTCTTTTATTTGATGTATCAAAAAATATGTTCTTTCTAAACCTAGTGAACTTGAACCTGTTAGCTCTTATCTAATGTAGCTTGCCAGAGAATGGCACCCAGTGGATGAAAGGTAAGTTATCACATGGAGAAACCAATATTTAAATATACCACTTGATCTCCTCAGTTGATGTGTCTAAAGTTTGACCACTAATAAAGTTCCCTGTCATTTTATTTTTTATATTTCTGCTTAAACCAATTTGCATTAGACTTTCTGTAAATGACAAGCTAAAGAGTCCTCATTAGTCCACAAAGTTAGGATTCAAACCCAACTCTGTGTACCGTCTGTATGTACTTGCTACAATTGTCCATGTTAAGTAACTTTAATTCCCACACACTAAGTAGATCTAATTATTATGAGTTGAATTAAAAGCAAGTGAACATTTTCACTAAAAAAAAAAGTTATATTTTTCTCATTCAGTAAATATCACAAAAAAGGTTAGAAAGACATTTCACAATAAATAGAAAGCATGGTTCATATTTTAGAGGTTTGAGTTTACCATCTACTTAAAAGGATCTAAAATTTCCTAGATTCATGGATTGGTGTTAAGAGGTCTTTAACTCTTCTGAAATTATATGCCAAAAATTATGTGTGTGTGTGTGTGTGGGTATATATGTGCATTTCCCTGGGTTGAAATTAGTATCTATTATTTAAACAATTCTTAAAAGGGTTCATACTCCTCAACAAATTTAAACAGCATTAAATCAAAGCCTAGCTCATATTGGTGATAATCAAGGAAGAGCTACTGATTACCTGAGCTGCTGATGTTTGCCTAATTCCAGAGAAAGAATGGAATAGCTTTTGTACTTACTGCTGCTTACTGAGACTTTACTGAAATCCACATTAGCAGAAGTCCAAAAGAAGAAAACAAAAAGTTACATAAAATTTTAATAGATAACAATCATTTTAAATATTATATCTAGATATTTTACATGAAAATGAAAGCTTTTATTATATAAAATATGTTTATCCATGTTATTCATGGGGCTAAGGGGGCAGACATCTTCCTCTCTTGAACTACCAAAGCCTCAGCCACGTGCAGTTACACAAAACAATATCAACTCTAACTTTGCCAGGTTATCAACCATGGTCTTTGTTCCCTGGCCTCCTTGGGGTCCATGAGTGTAAATTCTGCAGCTTGCCATTACCACATGCTTAGTTAGGGCATGGGGAAATTATTTTCATTTTCATTCATGATTCTTGACCATTTAATCCCATCATCTTTCATTACATTTTCCATAGAAAACAAAATCATTTCTACCTCTTTTCCAACCTCTCATTCTTCCATCTTCATTATTGCTACTATTGAAAGATGTATGAGAATCTTTTTTCTGGTGAAACTGAGCAGAAAATTTGGCATTATTTACTAGTTTTATTTGGCCTCATTGACTGGTCTAGCTTCCTGATTCATTTAATTAAAGACCACAATGGGCACATTGAAATCCTAGCAATGAACATGCATTGAATAAATATTTATGAGGTGAAAGGGTTATACTAAAAGAATGCCATGAAAGTATTTCACTTTCACTCATCTATACATTACTTCACTTAGATTTGCAAATATTTATATATTCATTCATTCTTCCAAGAAAATATATATTGAGTGCTTACTATGTGTTATGCAGTGCTCTAGGCATGAGCTATAAAACATTAAAGTTAAACAGAGTTCTAGCCCTCATAATGTTTATATTCTAGGAAACACAAAAGGAAATTAGACATGTAAAACACAATGCAATTTCTGGTAACAGAGAAAAGGAATTTAGAATGAAAAATGTGTGGATGAAATTCCAACTAATAAGAAAGGCTAAAGCCAAAGATCCAAGGAAGGAACAATCTCAGCCTATTCAGAAATTATCTACTATGCCAGTAGTTACACATATTTTTCACCAGGAAAGAAAGTGAGACTCATATAAATTGTTTGACCTTGCTCAAGACCACACATTTTGTTGGTAAGACACCTAGAACCAGAGCTAAGATTGGTGACTGGTAACTCACAGCTCATGCAATGAAGATGGTCCTTTCTAATGAAAAGGTCACTCAGTGAGGCTCTGTGAAGGAAAATCTGACATTGACATAGTGAATAAACACAGACTAGGGACACACACTGTCTCTTCAATATCTCCTTAAGACAGAAGGGTTAATTTTATGCATTTTAAAAATTTATATGCATTAGTGTAATGTCTACTAAAAAGCAATTAATATAAATCAAGATGGCTTTTAAGTCTGAGATTTGGAGTTTGGCATTCTGTGTTCAAGGACATATCACTTAATAACAAAATACTCTTGGTAAATCACATTGTTTTCCTGAGTATTTCCTTACTTAAAAAAATATAAAACATATACTTGTAATAAATAATAATGTGCATATGAAAAGCTTTTATTAAATATCATATTCAGGGTATATATCATAACCATTAAACTATTATATTTTCACAGATAGCAGTGCCTAAGAGCATAGGGAAAACACCCATATTGTCAATGCTAAAGTATAATCCCAACTGGGCATGATGAGTCATCACTAAGTAGTCAATATTTGGTGAGTCATCACTAAGTAGCCTATATTTTAAAGCACTGCATTAAAGAATAATGCAGGCTGTGTATTTGGGAATATTAAGGAATTCTCCTATTAAATATATGTGGTAACACTGGGGTAAAGAATAATAGAGAAGATAATAAAAATCAAAAGTAGAAAATTTAGAAAATTCACAAGTTCCTACATACATATAACATACCAAGACTCAACCAGAATAAATCCAAAACCTGGACAGACCAATAACACATAATGAGATTGAAGCCATAATAAAAAGTCTCCCAGTAAAGATAAACACAGGACCTGATGACCTCAGTGTTGAATTCTGCAAACATTAAAGGAAGAACTAACGATGCCAATTCTATTCAAGCTCTTCTGAAAAATAAAGAAAGGAATACTTCCAAACTCATTATACAATGCCCGTATCTGATACCAAAATCAAAGATGCATTTAAAAAACAAACAAACAAAAAAACTAGGGGCCATATCTCTGATTGTTGCAAAAATCCTGAACAAAATACTAGCAAACCAATACATTAGAAAGATCATTCATCATGACCAAATGAGATTTATCCCTGGGATACAAGCATGATTCAAAATATGCAAATCAATTAATGTCGTACATCATGAAGGAAAAAATCACATGACCATTTCAATTACTGCTGAAAAAGCATTTGACAAAGTTCAACATCCCTTCATAATAAGAAAGACCCTCAATAATCTGAGTATAGAAGAAACATAACTTAAGATAATAAAAGCCATATCTGACAGATCCACAGCTAGCATCATACTGAATGGAGAAAAACTCAAATCCTTTCCTCTAAGATTTGGAGCAGGACAAAAATGCCCACTTTCATTATTGCTATTCAACACAATACTAGCCACAGCATTCAGACCAGAGAAAGAAATAAAGGGAAGTCAAACTGGAATAGAAGAATTCAAATTATCTTTGTCTGCAGTTGATATAATCTTATATTTAGAAAAGCCTAAACACTCCACACACAAAAAAAACTATTAGGGTTGATAAACAAATTCAGTAAAGTTTCAGGATACAAAGTCAACAGACAAAAATCAGTAGCAATTCTACATGCCAATAGTAAACAATATGAAAAAGACATTTAAAGGGTAATCCCATTTAGAATAGCCACACATAAAATTAAATACCTAGGAATTCACTTAGCCAAAAAGAGAAAGATCTCTACAATAAAAACTATAAAATACTGGTGAAAGAAATTGAAGAGGAAACACAAAAAATATAAAGATATTTCATATTGGTAGATTGGAAGAATCAATATTGTTAAAATGCCCATACTACCCATAGTCTACAGATTCAATGCAATCTCTATTAATATACCAATGACATTGTTCACAGAAATACAAAGAAACCATTCTTAAACTTACATGAACAAAAGCCCAGAACAGTCAAAGCTATCCTAAGCAAAAAGAAGAAAACTGGAGGAATCACATTACCTGACTTTTAATTATTATACGGAGGTATTGCAAAGAAAACAGCATGGTACTGGCATAAAAACAGACACATTAACTAACGGACAGAATAAAGTACGCAGAAACAAATACACACACCTACAGTGAACTCATTTTTGACAAAGGTGCCAAAGAACGTAAACTGGGGAAAAGATAGTCTCTTCAATAAATGGTGCTAGGAAAACCAGATACTCATATGCTGAAGAACAAATCTAGACCCCTAACTCTTTGTATATGCAAAAGTTAAATCAAAATGGGTTAAAGACATATCTAGGACCTCAAGCTCTGAAGCTACTAGAAAAAAACATTAGGGAAAATCTCCAGGACACTGGCTGGGGCAAAACTTCCTTGAGCAATACCCCACAAGCATAGGACACCAAAACAAAATGGACAAATGGGATTACATCAAGTTAAAAAGCTTCTGCACAGCAAAGGATATGATCATAAAGTGAAGAGACAACACACAGAATGGGAAAAAAATTTGTAAACTACTCCTCTGACAAAGGATTAATATCCAGAATATATAGAGAGTTCAAACAACTATATAGGAAAATAATCTAATAATCTAATTAAAAATGGGAAAAATCTCGGGGCGTGGTGGCTCACGCCTGTAATCCCAGTACTTTGGGAAGCCGAGGTGGTTGAATCACAAGGTCAAGCATTTGAGACCAGCCTGGCCAACATGGTGAAACCCTGTCTCTACTAAAAATACAAAAATAAGCTGGGCATGATGGTGCGCGCCTGTAATCCCAGCTACCCAGGAGGCTGAGGCAGGAGAATTGCTTGAATCCAGGAGGCGGAGGTTACAATTAGCCAAGATCGCACCACTGTGCTCCAGCCTGGGCAGCAGAGCAAGACCCTGTCTCAAAAAAAAGGCAAAATTTTGAATAGGCATTTTTCTAAAGAAGACAGACAAATGGCAAACAGGCATATGAAAAGGCGCTCAACCTCATTGATCATCAGAGAAACAAATCAAAACTCCAGTGAGCTATCATCTCTCCTCAGCTAAAATGACATACCTAAAATACAGCCAATAACAAATGCTAGCAAGGATGTGGAGAAAAGGAAACCCTTGTACACTGTTAGTGGGATTGTAAATTAGTACAACCAGTGTGGAGAACAGTTTGGATGATCCTAAAAAACTACCCATAGAAATATCATATGAGCCAGCAATCCCACTATTGGGTATATACCCAAAAGAAAGGAAATCATTATATTTAAGAGATATCCACACACTCATGTTTGTTGGAGCCCTAGCCAGGATCTGGAAGCAAACTAAGGGTCCCCCAACAGATGCATGGATAAAGAAAATGTGGTACATACACACAATGGCGTACACTTTAGCCATAAAATCAGAATGAAGTCCTGTCATTTGCAACAACATGGAGGGAACTGGAGATCATTATGCTAAATGAAATAAGCCAGGCACAGAAAGACAAACACTGCATGTTCTCAATTATTGATGGTATCTGAAAATCAAAACATTTGAATTCATGGATAATAGAGATTAGAATGGTAGTTACCACAGGCTTGGAAGGGTAGTTGGGGGTCTGCAGAAATAGGAGGTGCAGACAGTTAATGGGTGCAAAATAATAAAAAGATTGAATAAGACCTACTTTTTGATAGCACGACAGGGTTACTATAGTCAGCAATAACTTAACTGCACATTATAAAATAACTAAAAGGATATAATAGGATTATTTGTAACACAAAGGATACATGCTTGAGGGGATGGATGTCACATTCCCCATGATGTGATTATTATACATTACACTTCTGTATGAAAATGTCCCATGTAACCCATAAATATATGCATTTACTATGTACCACAAAAGTTAAAAATTAAAAAACCTAAAATTATAAAATAAAAAATTATTAGAGGTAAACAATGACTATAAAGATCTCAGCCTAGAGAAACCCAGATTTACTGTTAAAATGTTGTTTTAATAAACTGCTCATTGCATGCTTCAGTTATCCCAGATAAAAATATGAGTCATCTTAGGCACATAGAGAAGGTAAAAAGAGCCTATTGGTGACTGATGATTTAAAACAATGATTGCAGTATCATAGAATGATAGAACCTGATGTTTACAAAATACTATTGCAGAAATTCAATAGTAAACTATGAAACCAAATGCACAGATTTTTTTTTTAAACAGATAAAAGTTGTATTACTTGGGTGGAGTAACCTACAGAAATTAGCTTGGCTGGAACACTACAGTGAGAATCTATGTTTGGCTAATGTTGGATTATATCCTATGTGCAAGCTAACTTGTTTAGTCGTGGATGCTGGCAGAAGGTATGAGGCTCTTGGGTCAGTGACAAAGGAACTTCTTACTCTCATGACATAGCAGCAGTTTAAGCTTTAGGTTTACTTTGGCTTGCTCTGTTTATCCCCAAGCTCCACTAACAAAATCAGAATGGCCCAAATGCAGGGAGCTTGTGTTACACAGTCAAGGAAACCTGAATCTGAGAAACCTCAACTTTGCCCCAGAAAGAGACATTGTCTTTATGATTCTCAACAACAAACAAACCTGCCTTTGCTCCAAATGGAAATCCAACCTTTATTATCTGTCAAGGC
This sequence comes from Plecturocebus donacophilus, assembly GCA_004027715.1. Classification (NCBI taxonomy): domain Eukaryota; kingdom Metazoa; phylum Chordata; class Mammalia; order Primates; family Pitheciidae; genus Plecturocebus; species Plecturocebus donacophilus. The sequence continues at coordinate 40,590 of PVKP010001228.1, forward strand.
TGTTTGCTATGCAAATATCTTTGAAAAGATAGTCTGGAATGAAAGTTGTCAATGCTTCTGTTCAGAAAACGTATGGAAACCCAAGATTCATAAAGAGTTGTCTCCAACAGGTAAGCTAAGAAAAATTCATGCAGTCCTTCAGTGGTTTTGAAGTTTAGGCCTAATTAATGATCTGTAAAAATTTAAGATTTTAAGCTGCTATTTGGCAGAAAGAGGAGGAAGAATGTTTTATTTTAGCTTTATGCTAACAAGAAGATCAGTTATAAAATAAAGAGTGGGAAATGTTAGGGTCTGTACTTAAATGATAACAGTGGGAGTTAAAGTTTATTGGAAAATTCAATGTAAATTGTGGAGTATTACTAATGGGACTTAATAATACTATAGGAAATCAAAGATACGGAATATTTTTAAGTGACGTCATCCCTGCATATAAAATTTAATATATGAAAAAGATACATTGTAAATTAATTAACAAAAAAGCATACTTTCCAGAGGTGTCCAATCTTTTGGCTTTCCGGGGCCACATTGGAAGAAGAAGAATTGTTCTGGGCCATCTGTATAATAGATTAACAATAGCTGATGAGCTAAAACAAGATCTCATAATGTTTTAAGAAAGTTTATGAATTTGTGTTGAGCTGCATTCAAAGCTGTCCTGGACCACGTGCAGCCTATGGGCTGCGGGTGGGACAAGCTTGTTTTAAAAGTTATTAGAGCAATTAGTTATTTGGGGAAAAATAACTTAGACTTTCACCCTTTAACACTTTCCAACCACATGCAGATAATTTTTAAAAATTATTGAGTTTTTAAATTTAAAAATTTATAAAATGGATGTATTAGAAGAAAATATCATTCTGTATGTATAGAATGTGTGTAGAAGAAATTAACATGAAAAAACTATATGTATTTCTCCATAATATCATAAATATTCAAACCATAAAAACAAACATTTGTGTCATTGTGAGAAAAACCTTCCTAAATATACAAATATGGAATTCATAAATTACCCTGTCACTTTTGCAGTAGTTTTGCATGTTACTCTATTTGAGATATATTTTCAACCCCCAAAAATATTATTAGTTTTATTTTATGCAGTGAAAAATAATTTGTATTTACTCATATATTTATCTTCTTCAGGGCTCTTCATCTTTTCCTGAATGTTCTTACTTCTGTTTTTTGATTATGTAGCTTTTGATATGAAACAGACAACTCCACATTTTATTGGTTGACTTAAAAACAACTTATTAGGCTTATGTTTCCGTGTATCAGCTTGGCTGTGACCTGGCTCAACTGACAGCTGGGTTCTCTCATGCTTTTGTGGTCAGTTGGAATATCCTGCCTCATGTATGAGACAGTTGACAAGCTATCGGTCTAGGATGTGTCCAAGTTGGGAAGACACAGCTATGAGACTTTAGGGGTATTTCATCCTCCACTATGTTAGCTCACTATTTTTCACATAGTGGCTTGAGAGTTTCAGAGAATGATAAGAAAGCAGTTTCCATAAAATTTTCCAAAATTTCCAAAAGGCATAAGCTCTTTTCAAGCCTCTATTATGTCCTGTTTGCCAATTTCCATTGTCTAAAGCAGTATTAGTCTAACCTGTGTCTAAACCTGTGTATTAGTTTGCTAGAGTTGTCATTACAAAGAACCACAGTCAGGGTGGCTTAAACAACAGAAATATATTTTCTCAACGTTTTGGATACTAGATGTCCAAAATCAAGTTGTCAGTAGGGTGGACTTCTGAGGGCTGTGAAAGAAGGTTTCGGGTCCCTCTCCATAGATTGTAGATGACTATCTTTCCACATTGTCTCATCACATAGTTTTCCCACTGTACATTTATCTCTGTGCCCAAATTTTCCCTTTTTATAAGAACACCGGTCATATTGGATTAGGACCTAATGACCTCTCTTTAATTTGCTACATATATCAAAAACTATCTTCAAATAAAGTCACATTCTGAGGTACTTAGTGATTGGAACATCAACATATGAATTTTGGGAATACACAATACAATCAATAACAGCCTAGGAAACAAGTTCAATTGGTGGTTCCAATAGCCACCAAATCCTGATGGGAGAATCAGCAACAAAAAATTGCAAGGAGATTAGGTGGAGGGAGGGGTAAAAAAAAATTGGCCACTTTTACAATCCACGACAATCCAAAATCATCCTCTTTCCTGAAAAATTATTTAATACCTCTTCTGGTGGGATGTCATTAATATCAAAATCCCTTTTTTCCTGAAAATGTATTTATTTCACTTCACTTAAATATATAATATATTTATTATATTATATATTTTATAAATTTATTTATATTTTATATTAAATATAAATACATAAAATATATGTAAATAATAATGTATTTATATATAAACATATTATATATAATATATTTAAATGAGGTGAAATAAATACATTTTCAGGAAATGTATTTGTTTATATAAGTAAATGTATTTCTTTATACTATATATAAATGTGTGTGTGTGTACATATATATATATATATATATATATAGACAGAGAGAGAGAGAGAGAGAGTCTCACTCTGTTGTCCAGGCTGCCATGCAGTGGCATGATCTCGGTTCACTACAACTTCCGCCTCCTTGGTTCAAAGCAATTCTTCAGCTTCAGTCTCCTGAGTAGCTGCATGCCACCATGTCCAGCTAATTTTGTGTTTTTAAGAGATGGGGTTTCACCATGTTGGCTAGGCTGCGCTCAAACACCTGACCTCAGGTGATTCACCCACCTCAGCCCCCTAAAGTGCTTGGATTACAGGCATGAACCACCCTGTCCAGCCTGAAGTATATTTCAAGTGAATATAGAATTATAGTTTGTCGGGTTTTTCAGCACTTTAAAGGTGTCATTGTGCTATCCACTTTCCATGGCTTATGATGAAAAGTTGGCCATTACCTTTATTATTATTCCTTGAACATAATGAGTCTTTTATCTATAATTGATTTTATAACTTTTCTTTGGCATTGGTTTTTTGATATAAGTTCACTTTTGCAGAATGCATAAAATATGTAGAGATCATCATGAATAAGTTCTAGCTCGACTTGTTCTGTGGAGTCTGGCATTATTCTAATTTCTCTCATCTTCAGGGAAAAACCGAAATTGAATCTCAAACTGAAAATTTGGTTTGTTTACAAGTGCTCCTACTATTTGGTAATCCCTGACTTCCAATTTTTGTCTTCCCAGCCAAATGAATCTTTTGCTCTGTTGACTTAACATTTTATCCTCTAATCAACTGTGTTCTGCTTACGTTCACAATAACTTGCCCTGGGCATATGTAGTTTAAGAATCAGTAAATGCCTCAAAAGGAAATTGCAAGAAGAATATCAGGCTCACTTCTCTATACAGTATTTTTCTTTTCTCCAAGATTTTGACTTCTCAAATCATGGTTGCTTTGGCAGCCTTGAGCTCCAATTTTTGTCTACAAAGCCCACAGAGACTGCCACAGGCTCTAGAATGCTGTTTTCTGTTTGACATTTATGTCCAGTGTAGTGAATGAGCAAATGCACCCAGAGGAAATGTAAATCTCACCTCACTGTGTTTCTTCTCTGCAGAAACTGTGCCCATCAAGATCTGGCTGCCTTGATTGCTTTCTAATACCTGCAAACAGGTTTATAAAACGTTTTTTAGTCTGATTTTTACAGATCCTGTTAGTAGGTTATTTTTACAGGTCCTGCCTGTTAGTCTGATATATTATATTCAGTCATCGAAGCAGAAGAACCCATAACAAAATTTAAAGGCCAAACAACATTTGGGATTGTGTGTGTGTGCACTCAGACACAAAGACATGCACACACACACACACACACACACACACACACACACACACTCTCTCTCTCTCTCTTTCTCTCTCTCTCTCTCCCTCTCTCTCCCTCCATGAGTTAATTATGGACCATACGATACCATGGAATAGACTTCAAGGTAAATTTGCTCATGTTTAGTTGGAGACTTGGGACTTCTATGCAACTTAATTGCTAAATGTGAAATGTAGAACTGTGAATGTCATGTCAAACTCATCTATTACAGTGTTGTGTGCTCCACTTTTTAAAAATATTTGTTATTCCTCCTTGTGAATTTGCTTCATTCTTCCACTTTTTAATGCAAGCCATCTGTCTTTGTTTGTGTTGCTATAAAGTAATATGTGAGTCTGGTTGATTTATATTTAAAAAAAGCAAAAAAAAAAAAAAAGGTTCATTTGGCTCATTGTTCTTCCAACTGGGAAGCTCAAGACTGAGCATTGGTGAGAGGCTCAGCTGCTTCCACTCATGGTGGCAAAAGTCAAAGGGAGGCCAACATATGCAGGTATCACATGATGAGAGAGGAGCAAGAGGGAGAGGACGGAGGTGCCAGGATCTTTTTAACAACCAGCTTTCAGGAGAACTGACAGAGCAAGAACTCACTCACTGCAGAAGAATAGCAAGAATTAATTGAGCAGGAACTTGCTCATTACCAAGAGGATGGCACCAAGATATTCATGAGGTATCTGTCCCCATGATCCAAACACCTTGCATTAGGACATACCTTCAACATTGGGGCTCAAATTTCAAGTTGAGGTTTGGCAGGACAAACATCCAAACTGTAGCACCATCTGATTTCTGATTACTTACACATTTACTTGGCCAAAAGTTGGAGGCAGAGTCCAAGTCCATTGACTTTATGTCTACAATACCTATCTCCAGCTGATTACATTGATGTTTGTACCCATTTTTAAACAATGTTAATTCTTAGTGTTGACAAAATGTATGAAGCAAGCTTGCTTACACTTTTAATTTAATCGTTACCAATATTCTCTTCATTGCCCTCTTGTTTCAGTGGATGGATTGTGTCTGCTCCTGCCTGATAGCCAGTTCCTCCATCCCTTCTCAAATACAGGCAATGGGGTGGGTGGGGAGTTTCACTCTTGTTGTCCAGGCTGGAGTGCAATGGTGTGATTTTGCCTCACTGCAACCTCTGCCTCCCGGGTTTAAGCAATTCTCCCGCCTCAGCTGTCCAAGTAGCTGGAGTTACAGGCATGCATCACCACGCCCAGCTAGTTTTTTGTAGTTTTAGTAGAGATGGGATTTCTCCATGATGGTCCGGCTGGTCTCAAATTCCCAACCTCAGGTGATCTGCCTGCCTGGACCTCGCAAAGTACTGGGATTACAGGTATGAGCCATGGTGCCAGGCCCATTAAAATACTTTTTATATACACTCTCACTATATGTGTTCTCCAGCCTCATAGCTTCAGATTTATATTCTGAAGACTTCTACCTTCTACCTCTCCCTAATTCCCAGCACATATCCAATTGCCAACTGCCATTTCTACTTAAACATCTAATAAGCATCTCAAATTTAACACACACAAAAACTTACTTTTTATTTGTCCCCCAAATGTTTCCTGTAATTTTCCATAATTACCTATGTGAGTTAATAATTCTATTATTTCACTTTCAGAGGCCAAAACATTGGTGTTATTTATACTTCACTATCTGCCACCATATCCAATCAAAAAGAAAGTCTTATTATTAGAAATATATTCAAAATTTGACCAGTTATTGCTACTCATATTATCAATAATCTGGTCCAAACCACTACTATGTCTCTAAAGTATTGCAATAGTCTCTTAAGTGGTATCCCTATTATACCCTTGCAGTTCTCCAATATATTCTCAGCAGAACAACTGAAGTAATTTTATTAAAATGTGTGCCATATCATGTCATAACTGTATTTGTCAACCTGACTAGATTAAAGAATGTCTAGAGAGCTGGCAAAACATTATTTCTGGATGTTTCTGTGATGGAGTTTCTTGAAGACATTAGCATTTAAATCAGTAGACTGAGCAAGAAAGATATACCCTAACCAAGTGTGGGTAGGCAAAATCCACTCTCTTGAGGGCCTGAATGGAATACAAAAAAAAAGAAAACCTAAGAAAGGGTGATCTATCTCCGTTTTTTGAGCTATGAAGTCCATCTTCTCTTACCCTTGGACCTTGAGACTCAGGACTTAGATCAGCGTCCCCCACCTCTACCTCACTTCAACCTCAGATGGGGAGTTACGTCAGCTCCCCTGTTTCCTGCTGCATAAGCCTTTGGACTTGAACTGAATTATACTGTCAGCTTTCTTATTTTTTCAGTTTGCAGAGCATACTATGGGACTTCTCTGCCTTCATAGTCATGAAAGCTGATTCCTTTAATAAGTCTCCTCTTACCTAGGTAGAAAGATAGATCAATAGAAGATAGATGATAGAGATAGATGATAGATAGATTGATAGAGATGATAGGTAGATAGGTAGATAGATAGATGATAGATAAATAGAAGATAGATAGATAGTAGATAGACATGAAAGAGAGAGAGAGAGAGAGAGAGAAATGTTCTATTGGAAAACCCTATTACACATAGAATTAGATTAAAGCCTAAGTCTTTACTACGTTCTGTATCATCTTGCTCCAAAGATATCACCAGCCTCATCAACAACTATTCTTCCTCTTATTTGGTGTACTCTAGTAGAACTGCCTTCCTTGTTTTCTCTTGACTACATAAGGGGTATAGTAACCTCAGGACCTTTACACTTCTGTTTTTTCTGCTTAGAAATGCTCTTATCCAAATATCTGCATGCCAGCTTCTGTATTATCTGAAGATATTTATTCACATCTTATCAGTGAGACCCTTTCTGAACACTCTGTTAACTGCAGCACCCTTGACAACTCATATTGTTCTTTCTATTGACTTATTATTTGTATAAATATAAACTAGAGAAAATGATATTCTCATGGTTGCTGGAAGTCTGCCATCTGGGTTCCAACATGGTTGTATGGTTCTGTTCTGGTGTGGGTTTCTTCCTGGCTTACGGACACTCCCTTTTTTGCTGTGTGCTCACATAGCTGTTTCTTGGTTGATGCCTGTAGAAAGTGAGAAAGAGCTTTCCCTTTTCCTCTTCTTATAAGACTGTAAGTCCTATAAGAGTAGGATCTGATCCTTATGACCTCATTAAACACTTATAATCTTTTAAAAGTTCTTTCTTAAAGTATAATAATATTGGAAGTTTGGGCTTTGACATATGAATTCAGTATATAATTCAGTTCACAATGATCATATAATGTGTATGTATAAATAAATTTATCTTGATGATTTTTGCTTTCCTTCTGTAATGTAAGCTCCATGAAGTCCTAGATGTGTGTTTGTTTAATTAACTGCTGTATTAGCAATTACTAAAAAATGGGTCTGGCACAGAGAGTTCAAGCATATGTGTGAAAATGTGAACCAATACCAGCACAGTTTGGCAATATACATTCAAATCACAAAGAAAACTATATTCTCTATTGGTAATTTCAGTGTTAGGTACTGATACTAAGGAAATAAGCATTTGCTTATATTCAGTATTTCTTATGAGAACCAAGATTGAAAACAACCTAATAAGCCACATATAATGGATTAGTTCAATATATTCTAACAATATATGGTAGGATATTATGTATCAGTTAAAAAGATTATGCTGAAGTATATATAACCTCATGGAATAATTATGTATTATTATATAATATATGAAATGAAATATGTATTTCAAACATCATTATTCCATGATATTAAATATACTCAGCATAATCTTTTTCTATTATTAGTATTTGGGAAAGTATCTTATAGAAGTATTAAAATACCTGCTTAGTTATTTTTATATTAAAACAACAGAGAAATACTTAAATCTGTAAACAGTGGTTTCTCAGGTTTGCTATTACTTGCAAAATATATTTTGGGGAATGGTTATTGATATTTTCCAAATTGTTCACAAAAATATATTGATTTTATAATCATAATATATTAAATAGTTTTATATAAGAATCAAACTATAAATAGAAAGAAATAATTAGAAATTATTATTAACCTTTTCATTTGGAAAGACTTTTATAAAAATTAAAGGCAATATATTTATAGGTGAAAGTTAAAAAATTACTTTTTGGAGAAAGAAAAATCTAAGAATATTGTCACAGAAAACAAATCTTGGACTCAGATAAACTATTATGTTGGTCCGTGTTTATTTAAAAGTTAGTGAATGTCCTTCCTTTGAGACAAGATCCTAAACTATTGTTGCACACAAAAATATTGTACAAAATATAGACAAAAAGGAACTCAAAAAGGATTGTACTGTGGGATGCTTGAAGTTTATACAAACACTAAAATGTGCACGTTTTATAGTTTGGACATTTAGATTGAAACAGATTGCCAACATGCTAGGTCATCCTGACTAAAACTCTTCCTACAATCAGTTTACACCGATATTCCATTCTATTTCTTATTTATTCTCGAACTGAATACAAAATCAGCTGAAAAAAACCACTGTGAAAACATAAAAGAAGTCCTCAGTAAAAGAAATAGATTCACATGCTTGGAGGAAAAGACTTAGTACTGTAAAGATGCCAATTCTTTCAAAATTAATACATAAATTCAATACAAATTCACCCCAAATTTCTTTTTGATTTGTTTGCTTTGTGGTTGTGGTTGTTTTATAACTTGACATACTGATTCTAAATTTCATCTCAGAGATTAAATGCATGAAATAGCCAAGGAAATAATGAGAAAAAACGAAGTATGGAGAGAGGCTTTCATCGTAAATCTTTATTAATGGAAAGTGTGCTGCTGATGGAGGAATAGGCAAATAGATCAATGGAAAGCATAGTGAATATGTGTATATGATAATCTATTATATAATAAAGGTGACATTTCAAATCAATGAAGAAATATTTGATTATTCATGAAATGGCTACTTTTTTGGAAACAAAAATATTATATTTCATATATAACATTAAATACAAAATAAATTTCTGAAAGATTATATATGGAAATAAACTATACGGTATCAAGCAAAATATAGTACAGTATTTTTCTAATTTTGAGATAAGAAAACATATTTAAACATTTCATAAAATCTAAGTAAAATTAAATATATAAGACCAGATAATATTTTTAAAAGGTTATGTAGCACTATATTTCATAAACTAAACTAAGAATTTATTATGTCAACTATTTTAAAGCAATTTTAGCTGCTCATTAATACAGCTAAAATTAAATCAGCACTAATTGCAATTGTAAAACAGTTTTGAGGAGATATATCTTAGAATATATAAAGAACCTCGAAAACTGTGACAGCGTTTATATTAGATACTGTGGTATGCCAGCCCATCAGGAAAGAACTTACTTCTCCACTTTTTCTAGGTAATGTTGGCAGCAGAAAGCCCTCTTTGGGAACAGCTATGTTGCATAAATCCTTCTTACCTCAAGTCTTGTTCCCTTCCTTCGAGCACCTCACGACCAATAACTAGTAAATGTATTGGTTAAAATCTTTAGCCCTCCTACCCCAACTGAGGATAAACCTGAAGGAGTATTCCAGCTTACAATTCCACATGAAGTTCTCTGAGATCACTTTGATCATGCGTCACAGCCCAAATTCTCCCTCTAACCAAGTCAGTGCTTTTCACTGACACCTTCCTTGATAGTAATCCATCTCAAATTTGAACATCTGGGAAACTGACCTACAACACCCTTACATTAATTTATTACAAGTAGAAAATAAACCCAGATATAGGAAAAAATATACAGATTCATTGAGGGATTGCTTACAATGAGAAAAAGCTAGAAAACACTTACTCATATATTCATATGAATATGGATATTTATATATAATATACACACATATATGATATGTGTGTATATATATATATATATATATGCCATTGTCATATAATACAGCAATTAGATTTACTTCTAAATAATTTGTGATAGCATGGAAAATTTTACTGTTACAATGTTAAATGAAATAAAAACTAACTTTTAGACCAGTAAAACTATGCTGTATCATGCTATAATGGAATGTACATGTTATTATCTATGTCCAGGCCCACAGAGTGTACAATATCAAGAATGAGCCCTAATTTAATCTATGGACTCTGCGTGATGAAGATGCGTCAATGTAGATTCATCAATTATTTTTCAAAAGTCCCACTCTGATGGAGAATGTTGATAATAAGGGAGTATACATCCGAGAAGGTATTTGGGGTATCTTTGTACCGTCTGCTAAATTTTTCTATGTATCTAAAACTGCTCTAGAAAATACTGTAAATAAGCAAACTAATTAATTAACTACATTTTTAAAGGTAAGTAACAAAACAATTTATGTACTGTGATTCCTATTATGTAAACACATACATAGGAATAAGTAGAAGAAACAAATAAACAGTGAGTAATTATTTTTCTCCCTACCCTTCTAAATTTTCTCTGTTTAGATGTCATATATAAATTAGAAAAATAATTTATATTTTTAATAAATCTTTTAAAATGGTGACCCAGAAAGATAATTATTGCCTTCAATTTATACAATTTATTACAGTATAAATTTGAGACTTATTAAGGCAAATCATGTCCCATTCACATAATACTATCACAGATTACAGCCTTTCTTCTTAATAGCAGATTTGAGAGTCTAACTTAAGTTGTTAATTTCAAGTGCAGTAGTCTTCCACTTTCTCTTCATACACTGTAGAAGAATCATAATATATTTTAAAGAATTTATTAAATATATATATATTCAGAATAGCTTAGTCAACATAAACATGGCCTGAGTTACATAAAATATTGTTATTAGTATTAAAACGTTAACAAAAACATTACTTTGGGTTAAATATTTTTCTTAGATTCATGATGTTTTACCAGAACATGTATGTCTTATATTTAACGTAGAATACCTTGTGCAGAGGACTACAATGTATCTGGCTCCGAAAGATACTCATTTAATTTGCTTTGTTAAAAGCAAATTTGAACACTGAGAACTTTAACTTTTTATCCTTTTATTTTAAAATCATGTTGGACTTAAAAAAGCGTTTCAAAGACAGTAAAGAGACTTCCCTTATCCCCTTCTCCCAATTCCCCCATGTTAATATGTTACATAATCATCTTACAACAATCAAAGCTAATAAATTAATATTCATACAGTATTATTAACTAAACTGTAGGCTTATTCAGAGTCCACCAGTTTTTCTACTAACATCTTTTTATCTGTTCAAGAATCTGATCTAGAGTTCTGCATCGCATTATTTTGTCTTAGCTTCTCACTCTTTTCTAATATGTTACAGTTCCTTAGTCTTTCTTTGTGTTTTTATGACCTTGGCACTTTTGAAAAACTCTGGTCAATGGTTTTATAGAAAGTACATCAATTTTTTTTCTGATGTTTTCCCATAATTAGATTGAAGTTATGAATTTGAGTAAAGAGCACCACAATGGTGATGTGCCTGTTAGTGCTTCCTATAAGGTATGTGTGAGTATAAGACTTAATACTGATAATACTAACTTTGATCACTTGGTTAAAATGATGTCTTCCAGGTGTTTATTTAGTAAAGTTACACTTTTATACTTTGTAAATAATATTTATTTGGGGAGATATTTTGAAACCATGCCCCTACACTTTTTTAATTAAACACATCCTCTTTTTTATTAATTTGCACAATAATAACTACTTTATGCCTATAGTAATTATAATTATAGTGTTCTATTGATGATACTCTATTTCTTTTGTTTCTTCTAAATTGATAATTAAAACTCTTCTGTAAGAAAAATGTTATTCTTTCCCTTTTCTTTGTTATTTCTTACTATCAATGTGGCATATGAATATTCATTTTATTTTATGAGCAATTATTTGATTATGCTACAATTTAACATTATCATTATTTACCGATCAAATTGTTTCAACTTTGGACATTGGAACCTCTTTCGGGTTAATTCTTATGTCTTTCAGAAGGCCCCATTTTTTTTAATTGAAACTTCCTTCTAGGAATACAAAATGATCCAGGTTTAATTAATATTTTTCTTGCGTATCCCTAGTATCAACCACTTCTTTAAAGAGTCCTGGTTCCTTGTATAGGAGAATACTATTTAGAAATAAAGATATGAGAAGGGAGAGACACCAAGTTTGTTCACGGTAACTAAGGTATCACTGCTTATAGGCTGCTTAGAAGACAAAGCTAGAAAACTTACATAGGTACACATACTAATCTATGTCTACACCCATCTATATCCATCTGTTTGTGTATGTGTATATATGTATATATATATATATGTATATATATTTTGTACAGCTATTTCTGACTCTATTTCAGGAGCACAGGATTTTTCCATTCTCTCTTTGCTTAATTATGACTTCTATCTTTAACAATGCTCTTTATCTATATTTCCCCATTTATTCAATCCAAGTATAGCTATAAAATAGTTTCAGATTCGCTGACCCATTTCCTTGTGAGAAGTAGCCTTTTTAATCAGAGTACAGAGTTTGTATACAATTATTTTGCTTTCAGCTTCACAATAGCCAGTCAAAACACTGTTTTCTAAAGTTACTTAGCCCAGAGCTTTTCTTCTCCATTCCCTATATTTAGATATGTCATTTATTTGTAATAAGGTTGAATTCATTTGTCACCATCTACATTCCTTCTTGGGTTTCCTATATATTCTGGTGAATTTTTAATTTGCATACAGTAAAATTATCTCATTTTTTGTACAGTTCTATAGGCTTTGGCAAATGCATATAATTTTTGTCTACTATCATAATGTCATACAGAAGAGTTTCATCACCTCCGAAGTTGTCCTATGCTCCAACCACCCCCAAACTCTGGGAACCAGCAACTCATCTTTTGCCTTTTCCAGAATATCATATAAAGGGAAATATCATAAAACAATTACCCTTAGGGTTTTATTTCTTTCACTTATCAAAACACATTTAAGATTTATTCATGTTTTTGTATAAAACAATACATCATGCTCCTTTTGGTTGCTGTTACATTCCACTGTATGAGTGTATTACCATTATGAATTCACCCATTTAAGAACAACGGGGTTCTTTCAAGTTTTTTGTTGTTATCATAAATCTGCTTATACAAAAATTGGTATACAAGATTTTGTGTGAACGTAGGTTTTGAATTCATATGGCCAAAAAACAAAGATTAAGATTGATGGGTTTGGATGATAAGTTGTATTTTAACTTTATAAAACACAACCATGCACAAGTTTGTTACACAGGTAAACTTGTGTAATGGGAGTTTCTTGTACAGATTATTTCATCACCCAGGTATTAAGCTTAGTACCTAATAGTTACTTTTCCTGAACCCCTCGCTCCTACCCTCTACACTCCAGTAGGCCCCCATGAGTGTGTGAGGTTACTTAAAATGAAAATTTAAAAAACTGGAAGATATCAGTCAAAAGTATGGTAATGCTCTCTGAACATTTTGACCATAATGGAACAAGATAAATAAACCATTTAAGAGAATTTAGAAAAAATAATCCAAACTGTTTTCTCAAAGTGATGGTAAGTTCTTACCACCAATATATGGTAGTTCCAGTTGCTCTGCATACTCACTGATTCTTAGTATTGTCAGGTTTTGTTATTGTTTGTTTTGTTTTGCCATACTGACAGCTTTGTAATGGCATCACGTTGTAGTTTGAGCTTGCATTTTTCTAACGATGAATAATACTGTGCATGTTTTAAAATACTCATATGTCATATGTATTAGTCTGTTCTCACTCTGCTAATAAAGACACACTTGAGACTGGGTGATTTTTAAAGGAAAGAGCTTTAATTGACTCAAAGTTCCACATGTCTGGGAGGCCTCACAATCATGGCAGAAGGTGAAGGGGAAGCGAGACATGTCTTACATGGCAGCAGGCAAGAAGAAGTTCCGAGCAAAAGAGGGAAAAGCCCTTTACAGATCTAGTGAGAGCTCATTCACTATCACAAGAAGAGCAACCGTTCCAATGATTAAACTACCTCCCACCAGGTCATGGAAGGGAACTACAAGATGAAATTTGAGTGGGGACACAGCCAAACTATATCATCTTATTTACAATTTCTTTAGTAAAATGTCTGTTCAAATTCTTGACCAATTTTTTTATCTGCTGTTTATTTTCTTATTGTGAAGCTTTGGGAGTTAATCTGAATAGAAGTCTTTTATCAGATACATAATTTTCAAATATTTTCTGTTGTGGCTTGTCTTTTCATTCTCTTAAAAGTAACAGTAATAGAACAAATATTTTTAATTTGGCTATGATCCAATTTGGTTTTTCTTTCTGTTATAGGTTGTTCTTTTGCTAAACTATATAAAACCCCTTTGCCAAAACCAACATCACACAGATATTTTATGCATTTTTGAGAAGTTTTACACTGTATAAGCCATTTTTAAATTTTTTTAAAAGAAACTATAAAGCTATTTAAAGGTTTTGCCTCATTTAGCTTTGTTTTGCACATAGATCTCCAACTGTTTTATTGGTATATATTGAAAGACTATCCTTTGTCTCTGACTCTTGCTCTCTTCTGCCAGGATTCATGAAACAGTGACAAATTAATTTGTTAGCCAGCAATCAGGACAAAAACTCAAAGTCTCATCAGTTTTTGACAACAAAGAGTTATTTGACAACAAAGAGTTTTTATGCCTTGAGATGGACATGCATTTCCTCGTGGTAGGCCTTCAGTGAGTTGGATTTTGTTGATCTAATTAAGACTTGAACTGGGTTTTAGGTTTATTGTTGTTATGGTTAGTTGTAGTGCACCACAGGCTTTAAAATCTTTTAGGGATTATTTTGTGTAGGTGTTGATTTGCCAGAATTTTCCTCCCATTATTTACTCTACTCTGATATTTAAGTTTTCTTTTTGTACTTCACCTCAGAGAATGCTTTGTTTCTTGCAAGTAATTCTTTATTTACTGAACAGTTTTTAACCTGATGGCAAATGTGGGGAATTCACTGTTGTTCTGATAAAATTTAACTACAAGTAGACAGGGTGTCCCTGGGTCTCTGGGATATTACTGTAACTACCCAATGAGTTCTCCTTGCCCACTGCCCAGACAGAGCCGATTTATCAAGACAGGGAAATTGCAATAGAGAAAGAGTTTAATTCACACAGACATCCGGAGTTTTATTATTACTCAAATTAATCTTCCCAAAAACCAGGGGATGTGGGTTTTTAAGGACAGTTTTGTGGGAAGGTGGTCAGAAACTGAGGAGTGCTGAATGATAGGGTCAGAGATAAAATCATGCTAAGCAGAAGCTGTGCTTTTGCACTGAGTCAGTTCCTAGGTGGGGACCACAAGTTTAGATGAGCCAGTTTATCTATCTGGGTTGTGCCAGCTGATCTGTGGTGTACAGGGTCTGCAAAATATCTCAAGCAGTGATCTTAGGTTTTATATTATGGATGTTACCCCCAGGAGCAATTTGAGGAGGTTCAGTATCCTGCAGCCTCCAGCTGCATGACTACTAAACCACAATTTCTAATCTTGTGGCTAATATCTTAGTCCTGCAAAGGCAGTCCAGTCCTCAGGCAGAAAGGGAGTTTCTTTAGGGAAAGGGCTGTTATCATCTCAGTTTCAAAGTTAGACTATGAACCAAGTTCCACCTCTGCTCCCCACAACGTTAGTTTGGCCTGTGCCCAGGAATGAACAAGGAGAGCTTGGAGGTGAGAAGCAAGATTTAGTCGTTTACATCCGATTTTTATCAGTCATAATTTTCTGTTATGATTTTTGCAAAAGTGGATTCATTGCCTCTTTAATGCTTCTCTCTCCAGCACAGTTTTGAGCCCAGTTCTTATTTCCCAGTGGTACATGGTTCATGCCCTGTTCCTTTCTCCCAGCTGCAAGTGGTTTCCACCAGTATCTGAGAACAATTTGTTTTCTTTATCTCACAGATGATAGTCTTTCTTCCTTAGGGGAAATTGGGAGAATGCTCCCAGATTTCCTTACTGCTTCTGCACTGGTTTCTGCTCTCCTCTCCTTTGGTTCTCTCTCTCCAGGCTACAGAGTTTTTCTGGCTCTCTCGATTTTATTCGGTGGGGAATGCGCACACTGAGATTTCAGAAATTTGCCAAACATCTTACCTGAACTCTGCAGACATCCAGGAGCAGCTTGCCCAGGTAGGCCGGTGTTCTGGTTTTATGCCATACTCACAGGTGCCGGCCTTTCCTTAGATTTGGGGCCCTGCAACTGCCTTGCTCTGATGCGTTTAAAAATATACAAACTTCTTGTTTACTTGACTTTTGTGGTTTTTGTTGTAAGGCTGAGAATGATAATCTTTCCGGCTTTCTATATCCCTGAGCAGAAATTGAGAGCCAATTTAATTCTTTTGTAAAATCTAATTTCAAAAAGCATCTGACTGAAAATTTGTAACCCTTTTTATTTTGAGAGACTCTCAATAATAGAGTTATAAATTATGATTATTTTTCTTATTAATTCATTAGTTAGGTAGGGCTCTGTTGATTTAATGAAACAAGTAAATTCATGAGTCCTTGAAGCATTACAGCCTTGAGAAATTTGCTTAATATTTCTGTGACTCTGTGACTGAATTAGTAAAGTCATAATAACAAATTTTCCATCTGGTTCCAGCAATATGGTGAAGGTTTAAGAACTAAAAGTGTTTTGATATTTTCAAAAGGTAATTTTTAAAAGTTTACATATAAAATATTTGTTCTTCTTACGATTATTAACTGCATTGCCATGGAAGCTTTATCTAGTATAAGTAATGTCATGACTAACTAAACTAGAACAGAAAAACTGAGGACAAAAGTAGATTCTATATAACAAATGACATAAAATAATAGCACTTAAAAAGTTAAATCACTGTATTTTTTCAAAATAAAATTATTTTTTGACCTTTAAAGTACACTTAACATTTGAAAAATACAGAAATAATTCTAAAATTAAGGGGAAAAGTTCTGAATATGGAATATAAACTGTCACCAAAATTAAGCTACAAAAATTTAGGGGAGATTACCTTGCCCTAAAATTCTGTGTGAAATTTCACAGGAAAAACTCCAAAATTTTCTTTATCACCCTTCATATCTGCTTTACAAACCCCGTTCTTGTTAGAAGAAATATCACGTTAATGACAGTTATGAGATGAAGCAGAATGCTCAAAGTTATAAAGAAGTTGAGTAAACAACAGCTTTGAAAATTGTTTCACAGCAAATGATAAGAGGGCTTAAGGAGTCATTAAAAGAGAGGCTTAGGAATAAGTAGGAGGATAATGATGATTACCATTTAATCCTGGATAATAAAGCAAAGGTTAGAAGTCCTATACAGTAACTTGCAGTATATTATTTTAATGTTTCATTACTGTGATGGAAAGGATCTGACATAAAGATGGATTGGATGCTGGTCACCCCATCAAATCTTCTAAGTGGGTAAATCTCTTTGGGAAAATATGGCTGCAGCCTGCCTGACTCTGACCTATTGCATTAACAAAAAGTGTCCTGTACCAGATGTGTTTCATTCTGCTTATTATTGTGACCTAGAAATTCTTTAATCTTACAAAACTTCAGCTTTGAATATTAGGCCTGATGTGAAACAAGGAACCATTGTAAGGAATAAATTCCGAAGGCCTAGATACTCACACCTGTAACATACAGATATAATAGGAGGAATTATTTTTATAGAAACAGGAAAACTAATTTGTTCCCCACTGTTGAAGCAATGAGTTGTTTTTTAAATGAATTCAGACTAATGATCTCAAATTATTTTCTGACTGTGAAGAATTTCCTTTTTAAAAGACATATTTGAATAACAAAAAATTTTTCACCTCTGAAATCAAGTCTCAGTCCTGATTCAAGATGTATAAAAAATCTGGGAACTGTTCTGGATTCGATGTTTTTTCCAAGTTCGGCTTCACCTGATTTTCTTCAACAAACATCTACTGCAAAAGAAGAAAAAATTAGAATACTACTTACCATTCTATTTAGATTTCCTTTTTTATATTATGCTTTAATGTTGTAAAACAATTTATGAATAAGTTAATAATACAAGAGCAGTAATATACTTAAAATGAAATACAACAGTTTCCGTTCTATTTTTAAACATTTCAAATCAGCAACCAATTATAGTTTAAAATTTTTCTTTTGGTGTTTACCAACATATGCCACAAAGCATAACCTATTATTTGGCTATCTCCCTTGTTTGGTACTAAAAATAACTGGCATTAATTATTTATTATTTCTCAATTGTTTATATTTATTAGAGAAACTCCAAAAAAGGGCCATGCACTTGCTGTGACAATTTTCCTAGTCCTGTAAATAGCATACTAATTGACTAATTTGAAGTTGTGTCTTTTGAGTGTATCTGGTTTACCATGATTCACACTTCTATTGCTACAAAAAGTTTCTCCAAATGCTTTTAAGAGTCTTATTTACAACATAAATAATCATTTACAAAATATCATGATAGTCTACATAAAGCTATAAATAGTTGAAGATATTATTAAATAATTTTTAATAATAAATGGAAAATAAAATAAACTTTTAGATATGTTCAAACAGTTGAAAGAGAATTTGTATGTTTGACAAAGAAAACATAAAATTTAAGTATTTCACTATAGAATTGTTAATAAAGAATTATTAACAAAGAATTGAGATGTTGGTATTTTTGGCTTGATTTTCCCCATTGGTAGGTTTCATCTTGGCTTATTTAATGGTGTATTTTTTCTTGCAGAAATAGCTACTTTAGTCTTTGAACATCGGAATAATCCATCCATTGTGTTTTCATTTAAATAAGATCACATTAAGATTCTAGATGATCAAATTTCTTTATAAAAAGAGATACAAATCAATGAAAATACCCCATTTTTTATACTAGATACACAATGTGAAAAGTGCAACCATTGCATATCAGTTTCAACAGTGGCTTCTGTTTACATATTGTTATATTTTACTTGGATGATAGAACTTGTACAACCAATACTATAAAGTCTATTTTAATTACATCAGAGCCGGTTTATTCTGAGATGTTTGTTTTAAATCTAAAATCTTAGTGGATCTGTAATAATCCTGACTTTGTGTAAGCTCACATATATCTAAGTTTCATCTTGCAAATTAAAGTAAAAACAATAGGGTAATTTATGTATATGTTGACTTAGCATCATACATGTGTGTATGTTTATATAGATACATGTGTGTATGTATAATTTTACTCATAAATTAAATATATGGAACTCTTACAATACACAAGACACTATCTTGATAATTATCTCAGAAACCCTATAAAGTAGTATCATATCTATTAACCTTCATATCAGCACAACTCAGACAGAGAAAAGAAAAACTATTAATAATTTTCCTGGGGCAATAGGCAAAATCCAGGATGAATATTCACCCCACCTAGAGAGTAAACATTTTCCAGATTAACTTATCTGAGAATGATTTCTTTTCTGCAATTACTAATGAGGGCACCAAGTTAAGAGAGACAAAGGAATTTATTCAAGTCACGCATATATTAAGCATATTAGGTAGAATTCAGATTTAGGATATATAATGAGAGAAACTCCTGTTATATCAGATATAAAAAATACAGTAGTTACAGAACAGAAATCATAGCATATTAGCATTGATTAAATGTACGGGTGGGGTTTTTTTTCCTAATTCTGAAAGATATATGTATGGAAAAACATATAAACAAACTGCTAGTAGTGGTTACCCATGAAGAATGAGTGGTTGGAAATGGGAAAGCTCTCACTTTGGTATGTATAAATTTCTCTATTGTCAATTACCATTCAACCCATGCCCCCATGATATCCTGACTCAGCCAAGGAGCATGTGTTATTTTAGTGAAAGAAAATATGTCAACATTGTTTATATTTTAACTTTTTAAATAAAAGACACACAAAAGTTAACTTGGACAAACATCCTATACACATAAATGATATCCTGCTTTGAACATATTAGGTAGGATTACACGGATTTCAGGTTTATCATAAATTGAGCCAATATTTTGAATTTTAAATAAAAAGCTTTAAAACATTTTAGTTGTCTAAAGCATTGAAAGTTTGAAAGCATATTCTGTTTCAGGGAGGATAAAATAGGTTATATTAAATAATTTTAAAATGCAATTAATTAAATAGTAGACTCTACTTTTGAAATCTAATTGAGATTTTCTGCTATTATTTTATCGCTTTAAAATTTTTGCATTTAGATGAATGAAATGATTAATTTAATACATTATTAAGCTCGTATGTTTGTGTAGAAACACAGAAAAAGGTTCACAAGGATAAGAAGTCCTTATATTACAAATTACTGAAGTAAATCAAAGGCCTTTATAAGTGAGTCTTAGTTTTCATAAATTCCATACCTCAGAGGCTCATCTAAATTATGTCTGACTTTGTTGTAAGTGTATTGGAAAGTTTACAGTCTTAGAAGAGAAGATTATTTGCTTAAACAAAATTTACGTAACATTTTATATCTCATGTATTATACTTTCCGTAAAAATACAAATCCCAAATATCCAAAAGCCACATAATTTTAGCTTACTTTTCTATGCAAGGAGAAGAAAGAAACAATCCTTAAGTGGACAATTGCTTGAAAAAAATCACTGGTAACTCACTAGAGAATTATAGCTACCTGTGGCACTCTATAGGATTAAGGTCAGTTAGTTTTTCCCTAATACCCAGTAGCTATGTAGTAAAAAGTTTGGTAACTGGAAGCTATCAGTTTGGAAGTGAGAAATTGATAGAAATTTTATATGCATTTGTGCTTGATTGATAAAAGTTCGGATGTGAGAATTGTTGTTTTAACAATCAAGGACCTTATCCTGTCCATTCTTCTCCAAATGAGATTGATGACTCCAGAGGCTGATCTATTGTTTTATCCACCTGTAAAAGAGAGATAAAACAGCATGAACGTTAAAAGGTTGTTGTAAATGTGGAAGACGCAAAGCATGGAAATAGCGAATATTATATGTAAATAAAAGGAGTAAGTGGTATCATTAACTCTTTAACTAGTATTATTTAAAAATAAGAATAGTCTTAAGGAGTGAATACACACTAATAAATTTTACTTATAAAAAAGTCTGTATTTCAGTTACTTTAAAAAGTGACAGCTATTAATGACCTTTCATATGTATAGCATAATGAAACAAACTCCATCATTATTTTGGAAAAACAGAGGATATTTGATGAAAAATAATATTTTGTAATTATTTGCCCTTAGTTTTCTAGTTTAAGTATGAAAATGCATGTTCTTTGAATAAGATTTTTTTTTCTGGCACCCTTCACTATAGAATCTACCGCTAGTACTGTGTCAACTAGATGTTGAACTTTAATTATTACTGATTATTGATGATGGTGATTATTAAAGGATTACTAAAAAGTAATGCTCAAGTGATAAAATTGGAGAGAAAGAAACAAAGAAGGAATTTTGATAAGAATGAAAAAAAGAAAAGTAAGAGAACTGTTTTGTATGTAATTTATGGCACCTGATTATGTGAAAGTTGAAAGTGGTTCTACTATCTGACAATCTTTTTTAAAAGAGCCCACACTGACTTGGAAATGGCTGAACTGATACACAGGAAAACTGATGGGAGAATACTGGTGTTAAAGAACTCACTTTCCTTCCATCTGTAATTCCATCATTATCTGCCATGCTTCCAGAAAGGAGGCAAATGAGAGAGAAGGGAAGATAGATGGCTTCTTGGTCTCCCTGCTGTGCCTAGATGATTGTACATTTTAGAGAAAAAACAATTAATTATCTGACTTATACAAAATCCTCACCCACATTTGATCCTAAGCTAAATATTTTTGAAAGTGACACTTTTAGGTTAACTTTCATTTCTTTCTATTACACTACCCTCTGCCCCAGTTTTTAGTTGAGATTTCAAAGGTCATACTCCAAAAAAAGCACTTTATTGTGATATTCCCAGTCAAAATTAAAGTGAAAATTGTGACTAGTTTCATAGAAACCCCCTAAGGGAGTAAGGCTTTGTCTTCTTTTAAACACAGTATGTTTGAGGGAACTTCAAAGGTTGTAGAATAAAAATTAGTTTTGAAATCACATAAAATTCTTATCTCTACCTTAAATTATCTGAAGAGTTTTCTACCTCTACTCAAAAGTCCTCTAATTGCTAGACAATTAAAGCTAGAATGCAATTTAAAGTAATTTGGAAAAAAACTACTTTCATATAACTGAGGAGGAAAATGACGGTGCTGAAGTGATTTTTGTGATTTGTTCATTTATCCTCTAACAGTATGGTAGCATGTTGTTATAGTGAGTAGGTAGGTAGGTAAAGAAATGATACGAGTTAAGTAATATATTTTCTAGTTTTCATTCTTCTGCTGCCAATAATTACTTAGAATTTTTTTTTTTTAAAGAAGCCTATTTAACATTTTGAGTTTGGGTATTACAATCATGTACTTAAATTTAAAACACATTTTATTCAAATAACAAGGAAGAAGCATTATGATTAAATTATGCTTAACCCTGGCTTTCATAAACTCACCAATATTATTTGTTAATTTGAGCTAAGTTTTACATGTATAATCATATTTCTACACAAATATAGAGTCACAAAGCCATCGTCACCTTCCCTAGTTTTATTAACACTCTCATAGTTAAATGGAAATCAAATAGTTTACATCTATCATCTCCATAAGTGGGGGTGGAAATCTTGTGGTGGAGTAGAAAAATGTATCCTTATCACATTTTGGAAGCATATGAACCTTACTGAAGAATAAAAAAAGAGAAATAAGAATATCGATTAAGGACCATAAATGTGGGAAAATAGTGCTGCAGATGAAATAATATAGAGGTTTTGATAATGAAGCTGGAGTCTCAGAAGTATAAGCATAGAGCTAAGCAAACTTTCTTAACTTGAAAGCAATCTGAGCTTACAAGGAAAAAGGAAGCATAGTGTTTATTAATAAGACATTAGTAAAAGGAGAAATATCTTGAAAATAATCTTGAAATGCAGATTCTGTAAGCATATCAGAAAAAAAAATGACACCTGATATGGTGGAATGTGTTCCATCCAAAATTCAGATGCTGAAACTTGTTGGTCAGTGTGATAATATTAGGAGATGGGGCCTTTAGAAGGTGATTAGGTTGCTCCCTCATTAATGGGATTAAGGCCTTTATAAAAAAGCTTTGTGCAGCATTCAGATCTCTTGCCCTTTGACCTTCTGACAAGTGAAGACACAGCATTTCTCTCCTCTGGAGGATGCGGCCCTCACAACTGAACTTGCCAGTACAGTGATCTTGGAGTTCCTAGCTTCCAGAACTCTGAAAAATAAATTTCTGTTCTTTATAAATTATCCAGTTGCAGGTATTTTGTTATAGAAAAATGAGCAGACTAGACACTAGAAAAGCACACAATTCATGATAAGCTCATATTTTTCCCACAATGCTAAATGTTAGAATTATTAAAATAAATAAATAACTTGAACTGACTCTTTTTCATGTTCCACAGACTGAAGTAAGGATCTCATGAGAATGATCTCACATAACCCCCATTAAAACTCTGTGCATAGTTAAAACTTTGTACCTATTAACCTAAAACTCCCCATTTAAGCTTTCAGTTATATAGGATGAATACTTTCCAAAGATCTTATACACTGCATGGTGATTATAGTCAATGATATTGTATTGTACACTTATAATTTGTAAGAGAGTAGATCTTAAACATCTCACCACACATACACAAAAAATGTAACTATATGAAGTGATGGATATATTAATTTGCTTTTTTGTGGAAATCATTTCACAGTGTATAGGTATATCAAAATATCATATTGTATACCTTCAATATGTATAATTTTATATGTCAATTATATCTCAGTAAAGCTTAGAGTAAACGAACCCTATACAGTATTTTCTGTTATAATCACATTTCACAACAGGGAGAAACAGAAGTTCAGGAAGCCCTGTAATTTGTCCTTAATCATGGAGTGCACACCCAGCAAGTTAGGATTGAAGGTTATATAGGTCAATTATTGAATGGTGTCTACCTATATGTATAATTAAAAGATGCATTAAACAAATATTCACTAAGCCTTGTGAGACACAAAGAATACATTAGAGTTTCCAGTATAACATTTAATTTCCTGCCAAGTTACAGGTCCTTGCTAGATTTTCTCACCATTCCCACAACTCTCTCTTTATAGAAAAAATAGTCGACTAAGCTTTCAGGGCACTCAGGTAAACCTCTCAGATCTGCTTCGAGGGAGTGATTCCAGTATCATCAACATTTTTGATCTGTCTTTGTCAGACTTTTCCACTCATCTCAAGACCATTAAGTCTGCCTCACTTCCGGTAAAGAATCTTAAACAAAAAAAAGCTGAATAACTTTATTAGCCCAATAATTACTCCTGAAGGAAGAGGAGGAAGAGGAAGGAAGAAAGGAATTGTTGCTAGTGCTATATGGAATTGCCAGCATTTTATTTTCCCAAAATTACTAAATTAAGGAAAAAAATTTACTATAATTTATATGTATCATGAACACTTTTTTCATAGAAGAAATATAATGCTAAAAATAAGTTAAATGAATTTAGCCTTAGAAAAACTTTTTTCTTATTTTGCTAAAAATTAACAAAATCTTTTATATAAACCAGTATTCTCGAATCACAATTTGGGAAATATTCATTTCTTTTGTAGGTCTAATGAGAAAAGAGCTGAAAGTTCAAAAATAAGAGACACCAAAAAAATCATGCATCAGGTTAAAAACTGCTACTGTATATATATGGAAATTATAAAATATCAGTATCAAAGGCATATGTGAAATAAAGGTTATCTAGTAAAACATACAGTTGGATATAACTTACTAATGATAGCTAAAGGCCTCATTGAATGTAATAAAAAGTAGCAACCCTCATTGTATTCGATTTAAAATAAGCTATGATATCAGAAACTTAAATTTCATGAGGCTGGTAATACCAATAGAGGCGTGCTAAGCTACATAGATTGTGAAGTAAAAAAGTTGAAGAACAATAATGAATGTATTTCTCCAGCATTGTCCTAATGACCAGGTCAGCTGTGTCTAACAGACACATAATAAAGCAGGAATAAGTCTTTATTTTCTGTTTTAGGATAAATATGAACATTCAAATTGTTTGCTCTGATTTCACAAACCTTGATTCTCATTTCAAGACAAATAGGAAAAAATAAATATATTACAAAAAATAAAAAAGTATTTTCCTGAATTCAGGTTAATAAATTGTGTTGTGAAATGTGATTAGCATAATAAACCATAAGATAATTTATAAAATACAATGTTTAATTGTGCAAGATCAGAGCCACCTCAGTCACATTACATCTTAATGCACAAAATCATATCCTATTTCAAGAGGTTTTAACCCAAAGTTTATAAAAGCAATTGCCTTATTTTGTCTCATAATTCATGTGATCTTACTTAGAGAATGAAATCAAAGGCTTTTTGCTCTTACTTTTAAAATAGACACAAGAATATAAACATTAAAATTAATTTCAATCTTTCATTTGCCTAAAATTTATATCACATTATTTTAACTTTAATATGTGAAACTATTTCATTCAGGATACAGAACTTAGTACATAGGTATATATAAGCAAATTAGCTTTTTCTATTAAACTTACAGACAGGTAAGAATGTAAATGCTTTTTCCTATTTACCAAATACTAATTCAAATGCAAAATGTAAAAGATTTTCTTTCAGCCAAATAATAGGCAATCTTACTGTAATATAAATTAGATTATAAATCTAAATACCAGTTGACACTCAACTTCTGATATTTACAATCACCATAGTTAAATCATTCTGGAACATAAAAGTTAAGTGCATGCAATAAAAAACAGTGTAATTACATATATAGAGAAATTGTACAAAACTCGATGAAGTGCTGTTAACCACTCTTACTTCAATAAAATAAGGAAAGATTAAGGCTTTGATGCTTTTTAAAAAGTGACATCTTATGAAAAAAATCTGCTTTTAAGTATTTTTTCAAAAACCAAATTCTTACATCTCCAAAGTAGTATAATTTTCCATAATCACTTTATTTCTACATAGAAAAGTAGAATTCTATGTAGACAAAGTTGACATAAATACTCAGGCAGATTTATTTGAAATTAAAATGACATTCACATGAGATTCTAATTTTTATATACATCAGAATAGTTTCTGCCAAAATATTATTTTTTATGGAAGTAAGCTAACACCTCCATTTGATTGGCACTAGATATTTTGACAAAGCTAAGCCAATATTTTCCAATTGGGAAATGGAAAAGGTTAAGTTATTAGATAACCAGAAAGGCAGATTAGAACTTTCTCTAGGCAATTTAGTTAATAGCCACAATTTATGATGCAAACCTAAGTGTCTTTAGTTTTGCCTTGTTAATTCCACATTTACAGAATACACTTTGATGATTTCCTCCCACTAGACTATTTAAAGACATGGAACAGCAAACAAAAGAGTTTGTGTTCTTATCCCCAAATCGATTAAAAACCAAATCCTGATTAAATGAGAACATTTTCTATTCTTTGGGCTTTAAAAATTCTCTGCTGAATTCTAATCCTCATTTCATTCCATTCCATTCTCCATGGCAGTCCAGGAAGCCCAAAGTTCTTGATCAGCTTTGTAACAAGGAAAAGGCACAATTCTTCCTGTGATGTACAGAAATATTTCAGAAATTATTTTACATGAAAATAAAGGAAAAACAAAAACATGCAGAGCTCTACAAATTTAAAAGGATGGCTTTATATTTTTTTCTAATCACATGTGGTTTCCTGACATCACAATGTATCTCAAGCATCCAGTTTAAACTATTCATTAATTCATATAATCTGATTGTCAATAAAGTGATAAAATTTACAATGATGTAACTAATTTCATATAAAATAATAGAAAATATTACAATGCTCGTTCTACTATTGAATCTCATTATCTTTTCTCCTTCTTTTTTTTAAATAAGATTGTTTCCTATAGATACTTTTTATAAAACTGTGTGTATATAGGTATATCTGAACTATAATTTCAAATCTATTTTTTATTTGATAATATATAATGATTCTAGTATTATACTATATCTTATTTTTCTTCATATTTATCTTCACATATTTTGTTTTCTAATTTTACCTAATTGCTTTCTGAGCCTGCCCCCTTTTTAAATTATGATAAGCTATCTTTAAAATTATGAATGACTCACCTTTCTATCTTTAAAAATGAAAGTCTATATCATAACTGAAGTGAGGCCATGGTAAAAGATATATTTAATAGTCTCACCATACCACAATAGCAGATATTAAATAATTTTTTTCAGTGAAGATTTTAAATTTGCAACAAGTAATTTTTCATACATTGTATTTTTTATTTTATTTATTTATTTATTTTGAGACAGAATCTCACTCTGTTGCCCAGGCTGCAGTGCAGTGGCACACTCTCCACTTATGGCAATCTCTGCCTCTCAGGTTCAAGCTATTCTCCTGCCTCAGCCTCTTGAGTAGCTGGGATTACAGGTCAGCACAACCACACCCAGCTAATTTTTGTATTTTTAGTAGAACCAGGTTTCACCATGTTGGCCAGGTTGGTCTCCAACTCTTGACCTCAGGTGATCTCCCTGCCTTGGCCTTCCAAAGTGTTAGGATTCCAGGCATGAGCTACTGCACCTAGCCCATTTTTCATACCTTTTAAAATCCACTTAAACAAATTAAATATACAGCATTTTTACTCTACATATAAATAAATGGGAATTTGATTATGTACCATTTTCAGTATTTTTTTAAGTGGACATTTTTAGATCATGTTTTTTTGTTTTACTTAATGATCAAATTCAAATAATTATTTTGCTCTGAACTTTAATTAATTCTAACATATATCCATCATGTTAATATACAACTTTTTTCATTTTTTGTCATGTAAAATTTGTGTCTGTTCTGACCCAAATAGTCAAAATGCTCAATTGACAACAAATCTATTTTGATTAATGCTAATTTTTCATTTACCTCACTGAGTGTATTAATTTTGTTGTGGTTGAAATACTTCACATGTTGAGTATAGATTTCCCTTCATGTTCAACATTCAGTCCCACCATAGTTACACAGGGATTCAAGGAGACTTTTGCGTGTGACGGACAGAATTCTTTACATATGGCAAGCTATCCCAAGCAGGTTCTAACAGTCCTCTCATTGTTATCCCCTGGCTTTCTTAACTTTCATCCCTCTTTGAGTAAATCTAACCTCATGCCCTTTGGTTTTGAATGCAATTGCGTCAAACTATGTGAGTCAGACTGCCTTGACTGACAAAGTTTCATATTTGGTGCATTTGACCTCAAACTATCAAAGAAAAATTCAAATACTCATAGCCATGTGGGCATTCTAAAAATTTTCCTGAGGCAGAATTCTGAAATAGAAGTTGAATTTACAGCAGAACTTGTGACATATTTACAAATGTAATTCAGGTACCTTGTCTTTGGTCAATAGAATGTGTGTATGTCACTACTAAGTAATGGAGAATTTTGTCTGAGAAATCAGTTATTATTTCTCTGATCAAATTATCTCCTAAGTTGCTCTCTTCACTGCTCATCCCCAACTGTTGAATAGGAAGGAGGGAGAAAGAACACCAAGGCAGTCTTGTACTATGGATGGTAGCTTGCTATTTTTCCTGTTTTATTCTTTCCTTATTACTGAATAGATACTTAAGATTCAGACATCTTACACTTAAAATTGACTGTAAGATTGAGTATTCTCCTGATACTTGAAATCTTTGGAACATCTGTCTCCTTCACAATCTTGAATTACAATATAAAGCATGTTCTATTTACTTAGCTTTTGAGGCAATATGTTCATCAGCCTCTTCTTAATACTTGGGTTTCCCCTTATTTACAGCAAACAGAGAGAACACAGATCTTGTGTTAGTGTTGTGGCTCATGATGTTCCTTAAGTCTGTGTGTGAGTGTGCACATGTTCCAGCACAAGGGCACACTGCCTGAAAATGTTATGTTTATCTGTGCATTCAATATAAATACGTTAAAGAACTTCAGACTATTTTTGTTTTTAATCCAAAATATTAATCAGTTTTATAATGCTAGATATCTGTAAATCACTTATAAACCTAGCACTTACCAAACACTCAATAATGTCAGCTGTTATCATTACTAGCATAATCATAATTTTTAAATTTATTTTTTCTTGACACATATTTTTTGAGCACTTATTAAATGACAAACACTAAACTAGGTACCAAATGAACAAAATAGATATATGAATTATTTTCATGGAATTTGGTACTATATTGTTACTTCTTACTCATCTATGAAATTTGGACTTTAGTCCACATCTGAAAACAGGGATAATAATAGCTCAAGATATTTGTAAGAATTAAATGAGGTAATACAAAATAAGTATGTCTCATAGCAGTGGGCACAAAACAAATACTCAATAATTTGTAGTTCCATTACTATTATTAACAATGTTTCTATTCTTAAAATGTTGTTCCATGTGGCAGAAGAATTAATATTACAATAGCTGGTTGTCTTAAATATAAAAATATCACACATGTATAAATTCAATTGAATAATTACATGTTATTATAACAAAGGTCTTATAAAAGATAATATTTATCATTGTTACTGTTTTTATTAGCTTTGTTTCTTAAATGTAGTGTGAAAGTTATTTCTATTTTTCATATCTCAGTTGCCAGGCACAAAACTTGTAGTTTTCTTTCACTTCTCTTTCTGTATGTACTCATATATCCAGTGAGTTATAGGTCATCCATTTTGAGCATACTATTTTTTAAGTTCTTTACATTCCATTATCCACTGATGTAAGCCCAGGCTGGGGTTCTCACTCCTAGACTATCCAACAGTCGTATTACTGTTCTTCAGCCTGGAATTTCATGCTCCATACAGTTTTATGGCAAGCTACTTTTCTAGACTATTACTCATACAACTTCATCTTTGGTACCCTCAACTCTGGCCAAATTATTATACACACGGTCTTCAGCACATTTTCTGAACAATTTAACAGTCATTCTCTGTAATATTTGTCTAGATTCCCGAACTGACATCCCTTCAATATCTACCAATCAAACTGCCCTTTTATCTTGACACAATTCAATTTCTTTCTTGATGAAAAATCTTCAGGCAAGATTATTACCTCATATTGCTAATAAACATTGGACCATTTTTTGCTGGTTAATCACATACATATACATTATACTTTGCATTTATTAGTATTTAATTTTTATGAATTAATCATATTACTATTTAAGATTTTTGTGTTTGACTTAAATTCACATGTATATTGAAAATTTCTTGAGAAAGGCTCATCTATGAATTCCCAGAAAGAAAGATTTCAGACATTATTATTATTGGTTCATATAATTTTTATCTCTATGTATTAATATATTTAATTTAAAATTCATGTTACTACTATGTTCAGAAGTACTAATACTGGTAAAATTGCATAAGCAGTGTGTTATATGTAAACCACTTACACTTCTCTAGTATTTTGTTAATACCATTTAATTTCAAAGTGTTTCCCACTTCTATTCAATAGTTGAAAGGTATAAATTACATCAGAATGCCAGAGTAAAGCTGACAGTGTAACCATAACAAAATAGAACTTTTGATTCAAACTTGATAGGACAGTTACATCAAAACAGAGTCAAAAAGTAAGAATTTAAAGGAACATATCTCAAAATAATAAAAGCTATTTAGGACAAAACCACAGCCAACATTATACTGAATGGGCAAAAACTGGAAGCATTTTCTTTGAAATCTGGCAGTAGACAAGGATGCTCTCTCACCACTCCTATTCAATATAGTATTGGAAGTTCTAGCCAGAGCAATCAGGCAAGAAAAAGAAATAAAGGGTATTCAATTAGGAAAAGAGGAAGTAAAATTGTCTCTATTTGCAGATGATTGTATATTTAGAAGACCCCATCGTCTAAGCCCAAAATCTCCTTAAACTGATAAGCAACTTCAGCAAAGTCTCAGGATACAAAATCAATGTGCAGAAATCACAAGCATTCCTATACACCAATAACAGACTTAAAGAGAGCCAAATCAAGAATGAACTGCCATTCACAATTGCTACAAAGAAAATAAAATACCTAAGAATACAACTAACAAAGGATGTAAAGGACCTCTTCAAGGCGAACTACAAACCACTGCTCAAGGAAATAAGAGAGGACACAAACAGATGGAAAAACATTTCATGCTCATGGTTAGGAAGAATCAATATCATGAAAATGACCATACTGCCTAAAGTAATTTATAGATTCAGTGTTATCCCCATGAAGCTACAATTGATCTTCTTCACAAAACTGGAAAAAAACACTTTAAACTTCATATGGAATGAAAAGAGATCCCACATAGTCAAGACAATCCTAAGCAAAAAAAACCAAACTGGATACCTGACTTCAAAGTATACTACAAGTCTACAGTAATCAAAACAGCATGATGCTGGTACCCAAACAGACATATAGACCAATGAAACAGAACAGAGGCCTTGGAAGTAATGCCATATATCTAAAACCATCTGATCTTTGACAAATCTTACAAAAACAAACAATGGAGAAAATATTCCCTGTTTAATACATGGTGTTGGGAAAACTGGCTAGCCATGTGCAGAAAACTGAAACCGGACCCCTTCCTGATACCTTACACTAAAATTAACTGCAGATACATTAAAGACTTAAACATAAGACCTAACACCATAAAAACCCTAGAAGACAACCTAGGCAATACCATATAGGACATAGGCATAGGCAAGGACTTCATGACTAAAACACCAAAAGCATTGGAAACAAAAGCCAAAATAGACAAATGGGACCTAATTAAATTTAAGACCTTCTGTACAGCAAAGGAAACAATCATTAGAGTGAACTGGCAACCAACAGAATGGGAAAAAATTTTGTGATCTATGCATCGGACAAAGGGCTAATATCTAGAATCTACATAGAACTAAAGCAGATGTACAAGAAAACAAACAAACCCATTCAAATGTGGGCAAAGGATATGAACAGACACTTTTCAAAAGAAGACATTTATGAAGCCAACAAACATATGAAAAAAAGCTCATCATCACTGATTACTTGAGAAATGCAAATCAAAACCATATTGAGATACCATCTCACGCCAGTTAGAATGGAGATCATTAAAAAATTTGGAAGCAACAGATGCTGAAGAGGATGTGAAGAAATAGAATTACTTTGCACTGTTGGTGGGAGTGTAAATTAGTTCAACCATTATGGAAGACAGTGTGGCGAGTCCTCAAGGACCTAGAAATAGAAATTCCATTTGACTCAGCAATCCCATTACTGGGTATATACCCAAAGGATTATAAATCATTCTATTATAAAGACACATGCACATGAATGTTCATTGCAGCACTGTTTACAATAATAGCAAAGACCTGGAATCAACCCAAATGCCCATCAATGATAGACTGGACAAAGAAAATGTGGCACATATACACCATGGAATACTATGCAGCCATAAAACATGATGAGTTCATGTCATTTGTAGGGATATGGATGAAGCTAGAAACCATCATTCTCAGCAAACTGACACAAGAACAGAAAACCAAACACTGAATGGTCTCACTCATAGGTGGGTGATGAACAGTGGGAACACATGGACACAGAGAGGGGAACATCACACACTGGAGTCTGCTGCGGGTTGTGGGGCTAGGGGAGGAACAGCAGGGGGTGGGGGGGTTGGGGAGATTAACATTGAGAAAAATGCCTGATGTAGGTGATGGGAGGATGGAAGCAACAAACCACCATGGCATGTGTATACTTATGCAACAATCCTGCATGATCTACACATGTACCCCAGAACTTAAAGTACAGTAATAAAAAAAAGAATTGTTTTCATGAAAGCTTTCCTTGGGGGAGATCAGTGACCTATCTTTTCAAAGAGGCTTCTTTGGATGACAATCCACACTTGTGTTTGTATATACAGGTGAAAAACTAAAACATTATCAGCAGTTTTTCTACATGATGAATGTAGGAAGCCGGCTGTCAAGTAACTGCTGCTCATGGCCTTATGTATCAAGCTATTACTTGCCAGAATGTATTGTGCAGTAATAACATCATATATTTAAAGCCTATACTCTGCATCCAGCCTAAATTTTTATATTAAGATAATCTGAAAGCTGGCCTCTAATATTTTATTCTTTTTTTGACAGCTCATTAATGGATACCAATGAGCAATTTGTATTCTTTCTTGGTCAATTTATTAAGTAATTAATGGTAATAAAATTTATAGTATTTTTATCTTATGGCTTACTTGATCTCCTCTGAAAGTTCACATGTAAATTGTCCCATAAATTTAATGTTCAATGTCATATTATTTGACTTTTAATCTATGACCAATAAATGTGGCCATCTAACCTAATTAGGCAAAATGCATATTATAAAGTAAAAAATAAGTTTTAGAATTTAACTAGACTTGTGGTATTCTCTGTATGTTCATATGGAGAATTTATATTATGAAAATAATATATAATAAGACACATTCTTTTATTTGTATCATAATACATTCTAATATACACAATTATATAAGACAGAAATAATATATGTATGTAACATATATAAAATTTATGTAACATATGCATGTATATGCACATATATGTAATGAAATTATTACCAAAATGACATTTTGAAAACTGGTGAAGACTAAAGATTATACAGCTGATGTTGTTTCTGCCATGTATATGATGTGTGAATAAATGATACGCCTGCTGGAGTTCATAGTGTACCACAAACGGATTTAGAATAATAAAATATATACAAAGCAAGGCTACACTTTCAATTTAAAAATGTTGATGATATAAATATTGATTTATAAGAGAAATCAACACTAGATTACTCTCAGAAGTATAGTAAAATATAAATTATAGAATCAACACTTTCACATTTACAAAGGACATTTCATTGATTTAATAGCACACATTAGATACCATTAACTAAAACTTCAGAAAGTGGGTTAAAAATATAATTCTCTAGAAAACCCTATACCTCTCTGAATGTTATTATAGTTGTAATGGTTTTTATTTTTATTATTCATTGTTAATTTATTAAATTATTACAGAAACCTCAAAACCACACAGGTATGAAGTACATTTTTTGGAACAGGTTGTATGCTAGATGTTGGTAATCATTAGAGCAGTATATTTATACACATGGTCCCTTGTGAAACGTATCTTCTAGTACAAATATTATACAGGGAAATTTTAATTTGGAACTTTCTACCAAAAAGACACAGGCACTCTTATGTTCATTACAGCACCATTCCCAATAGCAAAGACATGGAATTAACCAAGATGCCCACCAACAGTGGACTGGAAAGAGAAAATGTGGTACGTATACACCATGGAATACCGTGTAGCTGTGAAAAATAATGAAAACATGTTCTTTGCAACAACATGGATGCAACTGGAGGCCATTATCCTAAGTGAACTAACACAGTAACAGAAAATCACATACTGCATGTTCTCACTTACAAGGGAGAACTAAATATTCAATACACATGGATATAAAAATGGGAACAAATCAATAGACACTAGAGACTGCTTGAGGGGAGAAGGTGGGAGACACACATGGGTTGGAAGTTACCTATGGAGTACCATGCTTACTACATTAGTGACAGGATCATGTGTAAACCAAGACTCAGCAACATGTAGTTTATCCATGTAACAAACTTGCACATGTAGCCCTGAACCTAAAATAAAAGTAGAAAGGAAAAAAGAGAAAGAAATGAAAATTGTGGGATAAGAGACAATGAAACTGTTATTACAAGCAGAAATTCAGTTTGCTGTTTTGGTGACTGCCTAGTTCACACATGAATATCATCTCTACAAATTCTGCTGAATAAAAGAGTCCTTTCTTGTGTATTTGTGTAAGAAAAATCTTTAGATAAAACTTGTTTTGAGTTAATGCGTATGTCACAGTGCTAATAAATTAGCAGCTGCATCTCTCTGTAACCCAGTGGTAATAAAGAGGATGCTTTAAATCTTTCTAGGGGCAATCTACATAGTTCACATTAAATTAAACCACTAACATTAACAGGCTGAACTGTTCCAAGTCAATATAACAGAAAGAGAAGAGCAAGAAAGAGCCCTAATGCCTTGTTTATGCCAATTCCCAGTCAATAGTAAGTGTTTATTTGAATTTAAGATATATTTTAAAATATATTAAACCTTCCTCATATGCATTTAAATGTTATGCTAAATACTAAGCAGGATTAGGACATTGTCATTCAGAAAAACAAAGGGAGAAAAGACAAAGAATAATGAAGAGAAGATGAAGAAATGAAAAGAATTAAAATAATTTTACAGTTGTCATTCAATTTTGAAAATTTATCTATGAATCACATCTTTGTTCCTACATTTATTTGGTGAAGAATAGCCGCTACTTTCAATTAAATAAACTTTTCTTCGAACATATCAAGAAGTAATTAAAGCAAAGCATAAGAATGCCTAGGGTAGAAGCTTGTAAAGTTACAAATTTAGTTTTATTTGTAACATTTGTAATGCTATGTAGAGTCAAACAGAAAATCTGAATTATCCTCATTGCATAAAATTAATAAATAAAAGCAAGTACAGAGATATATTCTCTCTACATAGAAATTTTAAGGGAAAGGACTTCAAAGTATTTTCTTCTTAATAACGTTTAATTACTATTTGACTCAGTTTATCAAGGACGTTTTAAGCAACCTATATAGAACTAAAATAGGCATAATAAGACATTCCATTAACCACGTTTTCATTTCTTCAAAATTGTATTTGAGATTTTTCCACATTTATGTATAGAGTGGTTCAACTCCAAGCTTACATGCATAAAGTGTAAGACTCCCCACCATAGCTATATGACATAAAAATAATTTGTAGAATTTTACCATACTATACTAAATCATGCAAAAAACCAAAGTCCACCCTGACCAAAAAAAAAAAAAAAAAAAAAAATTGAGCAAGGGCGATCTAATATGAAACAAGGTGTAGAGATAATAGAATAAAAAGATATTGTAAGAAAAGAGAAGTTAAGTACAAAGAAAAAAGAAAACAAAATAAAACAAATCAACATTCAAAAATGCCAACATGAATTTTTGTATGACCACATTATGTATGGTTGCTTTGCACCCATGGATGGCAATTTTATGGTAAAAGAAATTGCTTCTAGGAAAAAGAGTCCCTCTAAACGGGTAGATGGGTCGAAAACACGTTTTAAGAAGATAGTAAACCATCTATAAAATGTAATTCTGAAGGTTCAAAAATGATCTTTGTTTTTATGTACTCAAAAGTAAGTGCATTTCTTTAGGAAATGAAATTTTCTCTTATCTAGAAGTGCAGGTGGCATATAATATTTACTCTTCTATTTCAGCTATTTTAACACACATGGAAGTGAATACATAAAAGAACAGTATCTAAATGTGGTGGCATGGTTTTCTGTATCTCCTTCTTCAGATATTTCAGAGACAATGTTAATGTTTACTTTAAATGTTTTGCTATTGCAAGAATTGAAGCCAATGAGGCATTTTTGTTTTTTCAATTGCATGAGTGAATTTTTAAAGTGCCTGGCCTTCATGGCTCAAGTTTAATCCAAATTTTTTATGTTAAAGGAGGAAAAGGAAAACTACATTACATTATTTACCTTTAGGTCTTAAAATTATGGGAAAAATATATAGATGACCAATTTATTTAAATAAGTTCAACAGACAAAATATATTTGACAAATTTGAAAGTTCTTTATCAGAGTGAAAATCTGTAAAAAAAAATAGTAATTGGTAAACAGCAGAGTACTTAACTATAGTTTTCCAAAAGTTAAAATGATCATGACTCTCACACAAATATAAAAAGAACATGAGTCAAATGTTTTATTTAATGTACTAACTAATAAAATAGCTGTAACTTGTAGAAAACCAAAGAGCATTTGAAAGGCTAGGAATTTATAGGCAACATTAGAAAAGCAAACATGATTCAAATTCAACAGTGATGCTGATCTTTGCAATCTTTGGGGTTTTTTCTTATTTCACAGAAATTACTTGCATTTTCATGTTTAAAAGTCTACAACTTAACTTCTTTCCCTTGTTCAATGAATATAAAGTTTCAGTCATGCAAGATGAATAACTTCTAAGGATCTGCAGTATAACATAGGGACTATATTTAATGGTACTCTGCTGTGCACTTACAATTGTATTAAGGGGTAATCTGATGTAGTCAAACCATATTGGAAAAAGGAAAAGAAAATGAAATTTAAGCTAGGCACTAAATTAAAAGAACATCCAGTAATTTTATTTGCCTGTTTCTAAGTTTAGGGCAATTTTTTTGATGCTATAAAGTACAACTGTAATGAAAAACTGTTTAAAGGTTGATGAGGCTGAAGCCCAAACAGGTACACTTTGTAAAAGCTGGTCAGGAGATTATGATACCTGCTTAGAATTAGGAGCCACAACAAAGCTGGAAATTGTTTTTTTTACCCAATAGGGAAAAAAGAAGTTTAAAGTGTTAGTCTTCTTTTATTATTTACAAGGCTATTTAAATGATCAATTGGGGAGTCTGAAAAAAAATCATATTTTTTAAGTTTTTTTTTAAATTTCCCATAATTTTTTGAACTATCAAGAACAACTGCCTCTACTGCTCCTCTAATATTATTTTATTTTCTTCCCTTGATAAGATATTTATATGACAGGTCATGGAAACTTTTTGTGATATATTTATACAGTCCATTAAGAATTTAAAGTTTGAACCAGGTTTTATTACTTTCTGTGGTGACAGAGAAGAGATTTACTCAATGTGAAATTATAAAACCTTACTAGGTGAGAGATAAATATGATCAATTTTAGTTAACATAGTGTTTATTGGTCCAGCATCCATTGAGCCCCTTTTGTTGTAGCACAATCTGATTTACCTTAGAGAAACCACCCTTCAACTCTTCTGAGTATATGCGTTTTGTGTGGAGCTATTCCCAACCACACTCTGGCTCCAGAGGTAGTCCTAAGGCTTGTATCAGCCAATCTGAGTCACTACAACTGGCTCAGGAGTAGCCACTTGACACGTATCAACCCACTGAGAATCACTGCAGTAATTTTGAAAGAGGCAATTGCTGATGTGGCTCATTGTATAATAACACAGTTGCTCTGGCCATCTTTGCCACCACAGCCTGCCTAAGAGAGAAACCCATACACAGGAAGTCAGACCCTACAGGAAAAAGTGTCACTTCACTGATGAAGGCATTTCAGCACTCAGATTTATCTGTTCTTGAACCCAATTCTACTTTTGGACTTTGAATTCAATGAGCCAATAAGCCCACTCCGTTTTTTTTTTTTTTTTTTTTTCTGAAGCAGGCACTTTGGTTTGTTTTCTGTCACTTAAATAAATGGTAATATGCTTCCAAAACTGCCATGGGAAAAATTGAACTATGGCAAGATATTTAGACTTAAGGGTTAGAGATGATAGTGTTGAAGATTTGAGAAAATAGGATAGGATGTTGATGAGTACTGGACGCCTACGCCATACTTACTCAAAACTTACCCAGTTCAGAATTACAGAAATCAACCCAGAGAGCTGCCAGATAGCTCTACAATGCCTCCTTTATTCCAGAGTCTCATTCACTAGGGTTTCTACATGTCTAATAACACTTGCATTTACTCCTTATTCAATTAGCCAGTATATTGGGATTAAGTGGTATTTCTTTGTTGCTTTAATCTAGAGCATCTCCTAAGGTACTTCCTAGCTATTTGTTTTTCTAGTCTATGATTATTTGTCAAATAATATCCCCATTGTTAGTGATTTCCTGTCTTATTTTATTGACTTGCAGGAGATCTTTGGTTACTGTATCTAGTGCCTCTTTTGTGAAATATAAACTGCTAATTTTGCTATAATGAAATCCACCTATTTTTCTTCTTGTGGTTTGTGCTGCTTGCATCTGGTTTAAGCATATTTTTCTTATGTCATAGTCATAAATATACAACTTACACAACTATAGGCTTTCTGTTACTTTTCTTATTTATCTCTTTCTTGGCCATTTTCTACTTTGACATGCATTGCCAGAAACACTTTTTAAGCATTAAACTAAGAGCAGTGCCAACATTTTAAATGAATAATTAATAAAAGGATAAATGTAAGCATTCATTGATGTGGTCCACTAACTACATTTTTTAGTCCTGAAATTCTACTCTGTTTTGTGGAAGTAATACATTTTAAGAAAATTTTAAAGCAATTTGTTTGTTGTCTGCCCAGCCATGATGATTGTTTCTGGTAAGTAAGAAGGATGATAATGACAACAGAAAAATACTTCAAGCAAATACTCAATTAAGGAGCCACTGCAGATCCAAAAAAATGTTTAATCCTGGTCTCAGCCACTTATTTCAGTTAGATGTACCTTTAAGTGATGCCTGCTATGAATATCTTCTTATTTTTATGAGATGACAAATCTATAGTTATCTCTACTTTATCTGAAGAAAATATTCCATAGCTCTAAATTGACCTCTGTTATTTTGCTACTTATTTTAAAACTTTAGTTCCTAAATTAACTGATTAGTAATCTTTATACTGTTTTAGTGGAGACTATCAAGCCATATCTTATCAAAATTAAATGTGATGAACAGAAGCACATCCTCCTAAGTGAAATTTTACTTTTTATTTTGTTTTACTTAGTAGAAAGATTTTTATGGGGTTCTGATGGATTTTGCCATTGAGAGAGATTTTCTGCCAAACAGATGGTTCCCACTTAACAATTAGATTTGCCTCCAGAATGCAAATGAATGGCTAAGGGAAGAGGAAACGGAAAGTGCTGAGGGGAAAAAGGGAGTTTGTTCTGGTGGCTGATCACATTACCATGTGTGTTCACTGCTTATATCTCCTGACTTCTCTCCCTCTAACTACGTTTCCCAGCACACTCATTTCAAAGATAATAATTAATTGCACACTATCAGCTACTGTGTGGTGCACTTTGCACATATTATCTTATGGAATTTAATAGTCATACCAACCTTCTAGTTTATGTGTCCTCATTTTATAGAAAAGATACTGGGATACAGGAAGATTATATCCAAGGATACATAGCAACTGCTGGAATAGGAATTCAAACCTAGGTCTCTTTGAGTCCCAGTCTTCTCCCTTAACTTCAGTGCTATACTTTTTCTCCATTTGCTAAACATTCTCTGAGTTTTTTTTTTTTTTTCCAGAAAATATCCCTCTTCTAAAGCAAGTAATTAAATTTCGTTGTAACTTACCTACCTTGTATGGTATACAGCACAGTTCAATAATTTTCCTTGAGTATCTTTTAAAAAGTCTGTACTTTTTACATAGCAGTAAATCCATGTTTACTATGTTTTTGATGTGAGTGAAATGTTTTGCTGATATCTCTCAAAAATGACTTGGTATTTTTTTTCCATTTATTTAGGCAATTTGTCTGTGTGTTCATTTTTTTTTCAATTGAAAGTGGAAATTGTCATACTGGTTAATTTTAAGGTTAAAGTGGTTTTAGAAAGTTGAGCACTGATGTGAATAAATTTACCAATTAAACAAGTATATATATTTTTCTGAAAGACTTTTTAATCTTTCAGATAATTATGTTATAGTACAAAATATTTCATTCACATTGTTTTAAAAGGAGAAAGCCACTTTTCATTTGGTGTTCCTAATATCTAACCTATATTTTGCTTTCTTTAGCTTCCAGTCATTGCTCTTTGTCCTCATGTCTTCTGAGACTATGAATAATTCCCTTCTTTCATTATGTTGTTACCCAGGAGGTATTATTTATAGGTTGTGAACATGGCTCACTTCACTCTTCTCTTTTCTAGAATACATGTTAATTTTTTATTTCTGTTTCACTTATCTTTCTCCATTTATTAAAGCCTTTCTGTACTCTTTTGGGTTTTCTCAAATTATCCTAAATACTTCTTAAACTTTGCATAAAAGAAATATACAGAAGATCAAAGGAGCAGTTTCAGCCTGATTCAACTGGGCAATTACCCTTTTTTTTTTCTAGTGTTACATCACTATCTGAGATATGCAGATTGAATTTAACTGTAGCTGGCATTAGACATTGCTGGGTAAATAAGCTTATTCTGCAAATGTAGCCAGTCATTATGTGGCGATTTTAATACTTTCAGGTCTAAGTTTCTACTAGAATGTGATATATTCAATTATTATCTTTGCAGCAATAAGTTCTAAAATTTTCAGTTTGGTTAGAAAATTATAAGTTCAAAAGATAGAATTAGTGCTTTTGATCACCCTAATTATATTCCAAGCATAATGCTATTTATTAAGAGTTTAAAAATTCCAATTTTCTGTTAAGTTTTGCTTAGGAGAACTTCCTAAGAAACTGTATTTTAAACTTGTTCAACTATATCCATTGCTTTTGGAATTTAGAAATTTGTTCATTTATAGAAAGCCATCATTTACTTGAAAACACTGACTAAGAGACAGCATATTCCAAACTATAAGAACCAAAAAATATACATTAGGAACCTAGATCAGTCTGGAAAACCTATTTGTGTGAAGTTTACAGAGCTTCAGGGGAAAGAGCTCAATTGTCACTCTGTTCTAGGGTAGGTCAAACACCCTGTATCTGAAAATACACAGAGATTTAATAAAAATCAAATGCGTTATGAAAAACAGGCCAAAAGAACAACTGGTGTTTTGGAAGAGTGAAAAGAGGGCAGGAGAGGGAAAGTTTGACAGCTGGTTTACAAAGTTCTCAGCTTCTAATCACAAGGGGAGATGAGTTTGAGGTGACTTTTCTTTTACTTTTCCACTAGTATTGAACTTTATTTAGTAAACTTTTCTGCTTCTTAACCCAATTCATATCTGGTACTTCTGTTTCTTTTCTTTTCTTTTTTTTTTTTTAATGAAGGTGAGCAATAGGAATAGAAGTGCTGACCTAGAAATGTGGGACAGTGTGCTCATTTCCCTTTTAGCAAAGGTTTTCTGATAATGATAAATGCTACACTTAAGAAATTGGAGCACTGAAATTCTCCATCTAGCCACAACCTTTGACTCTTCCCCTTTCTCAATCCTTTACTCTCAATAAACCTACTGTTTCACCTCACTGAAACCTCCAGTCATGCAGCCCCTCTTTGTTCTCTAACTTCATTGGTCCCTCCTGGCAAACCTCCCTTCCTTACTCACTCAGGACCCCCATCATCCATCATCTCAAACATACTATTAGTAGCACCTTCTCATTCATCATCCCCTTGACCATCAGCCTTACCTGTCTCACCAGTCTCCAACCTGAAAATCCATTTTCTCTACATTTGCTCTCAGGGTGCCAATTGCTATGAGGGAAAATCCTATAACTGAGCTCATTGTCTCCAACACAAGTTTAATTTTTAACCTCTGCTAACCCCTCAATTCTGTTTGGCAATCCTTTCACTTAATATGAATCAACAGCCTTTTTCATTTCTCTTAGTGTGTATTCCAAATTTTGGCCATATTTCTCAAGTCCTATGCCCCCATGCTGCCCACTTCTTTTTGGCAGGCTATCAGCTCATTATTTTACCAGGAAGTTAGAAGCCAATCTGTATTAACTCTCCCAACTTCCACATTTCTGCCTTCAGAATTATATTTGTATTTCAACTGCTCATGCTTCTTTCCCTCATGTGTCAGAGAACAAATATTCTGATACATTTCTGAAGCTAACCAGTCTACTTGGCTTTTGCTTCTTGCTGCTTTTGTCTATACTCCACTTGCCTTGTTAATTATATTTTGTCATTTGCAACTATAGTTTCTTCCTCTGTGTAGGTTCTTTTCTTTCATGCATCAATATACCCAACTTTCAACTATTCATAATATTAAAATGAAACCTGCCACTTAGCATCTTCTATTTCCCAACTCCTAAATCACAATAAGTTTTGAGTATCTCTCATTTGCAGGCAATGTTATAGCCTATGAAGCTGTATCAATAAATGAGACACAAACTCCATCCCTCATGTAGCTAGCAGATTTCTCAAAAGAGCAGTCTCTGCTTACTTCATCACGCTTCTTATATCCTGTAATTGGTCACCTACCTACCGTTATACAGAAGGATATTGCTTTTATTTACCAGTCTGAAACAAATGCTTTGCATCCTCATGATTATAAAACAGTCTCTATAAACTTTATAAAATTAATCAAGGAAGAAGGGTGTGAGAGAAACAAAAATAAAGTTTGCAGCACATTTCACACTAATCATTAGGTCAGCTTGCTCTCTAACCCACTCCCTCATTGTTGTTTGGTGCCTATTGTACTAAAATGAAATAGACTCTAGATTAGTTTCCCTTCACTGCTCTATAGATAACAACATGAACATTATGAAACACTTAGTTTTCTCTCTGATATATTTTTTTCAGGTCTGGGATACCAATGAAACTACTGATGTCAGCTGGTCTGATGAACCTCACAAGAAGCTGACCCACCGAAGAATGCCGTTTCTGGATGATTTCATCTCTCTTACTCCAATGAATCAATGAACCCAATTTTCTAGTCCCTTAGCTTCCATAATCCCCTTATAAACTCAACCCCTCAACTCCTCCAGATGAATGTAATAATCTCCCCTTGTCTCCTTGCTTGGCATGCTGCAACCATTGAACTTCTCCGTTGCAAACCTTGCTGTCTGTGTATATTTGTCTCTTACTGCATATGAACGTATGGGTCCTGTAACAATTATGTGCATTGTTGATTCAGTGGCCTTAGACCCTGAGGAAAGAATGCTGTATCGGTTTCCTAAGACTACCATAACAAAGTGCTAAAAATTGGAGGGCTTAAAACAATAAAAATTTGTTTTCTGACAGTACTGGACAATAGAAATCTGAAATGAAGGTTTCAGGAGGTCCATGCTCACTCTAACTGTTCTAGCTGGGAATTCTCATTTTTGCCTCTTCTATCTTCTGATGTTTGTTGGTGATCCCTGATGTTCTTTTGACTTGTAGATGCATCATTGTAGTCAAATGATAATCTTCTCCCTGTGTGATTTCTCATTGACTTTTCTCTGTGTCAAAATTTCACCTTTTTAGGTTGACATAGTGGCTTGCACCTGTAATCCCATCACTTTGAGAGGCCAAAGCAGTCAGATCCCTTGAGGTCAGGAGTTCAAAACCAGCCTAGCCAACATAGCAAAACTTTGTCTCTAAAAAATTTTTGTTTTGTAAAAATACAAAAGTTGGGGGGGCATGGTGGTGCATGCCTGTAATCCCTGCTATTTGGGTGGCTGAGCCATGCAAATCATTTGAACCCAGGAGGTGGAGGTTGCAGTAAGCTGAGATCGTGCCACTGCACTCCAGCCTAAGTGACAAAGTGAGATTCTGTCTCTAAAAATAAAAAAAAAAGAAATAATAAAATAAAATAAATTTCACCTTTTTAAAAAGACATAGATCATATTGGATTTGGACTTACTATAGCTGCATAATTTTAACTTGATTACCTCTGAAAAGATATTTACAAATAAGATTACATTTGGAGGTACTTGGGGTTTGCACTCTAAGTATATCTTTCTTGGGAGATGTTAGTCAACCCATAAGAGATGCTTTACTCAAAAATGAATCCCCTTCTGCCTCTGAATGAACAGGAAATTCAGATGTTTAGTCCGATGAGTGAAATGGTTAATCCTGGTTATTAAGGTATGTATTGCCTGAAGTGTGCCTTAAAACCTGCCTGGCCTATTAATACAAGTAAATTGAACAGTGCAGGCAGAACCAGTAGGATATTATACATCTAAAGAGTGAAGTTTTGGGTCACAATAAAGATAT
The DNA here is from genome assembly GCA_004027715.1 of Plecturocebus donacophilus. Taxonomy (NCBI): domain Eukaryota; kingdom Metazoa; phylum Chordata; class Mammalia; order Primates; family Pitheciidae; genus Plecturocebus; species Plecturocebus donacophilus. The sequence continues at coordinate 85,046 of PVKP010001228.1, forward strand.
TCTTCATTTAGGATACTAGCTGAATACCAAAGTAACTTCAGATTGCTTCAGTCTGTAATGGAGGATAAATAGATTAGATTGTAGATCAATTCCATTAGCTCAAAATCTAATTTACAAGATTCTCTTGCAGCTAGAGCTTTCTTGGTACCTCTTTTCTATCCATGAAATGCATTCACACATCAGGCCTGGAGAAAGAAGAAAGCATCTGTAAATGGTGGCCATCTGGGAGAAATCAAATTTACCAAGCAAGAGGTAAAAGCAACCTGTCCTTCTGAGACGTCTGCAGGAACGTGCCTGGGTATTGGTACCTAGTGTTGGAGATGCTAAGCAGCAGCTGGAGGTGCAGTCCTGAGTGTTGTTGGACATTACTATTCCTGAATGCATCATAAGGTTTTGCTTTGTTTTGGCTCTGATACAACCATGCCCAGGTCTCTGGATCTTCTAGTGATTCCACAGGCTTCCAACATTCTGATTAAAAAAAAAAAAAACATAATTCTGTTGCTTTCAGCAAGTACTGTGACTAATAAAATGTATTGGGAATTTTTCCATGTTTTTACTCAGTGTTATATTTTGATCTAACTTAATTTAGGGAATTGGCCTGTTGTTTCCTAACTGACTGATTAACATTCTTACTATTTCAGGCAAAAAAAAAAAAAAAAAAAGCATTATCTACTAAAGGGTTTCTTAATCTAGGCACTAGTGATATTTTAGGTAGATAATTCTTTGTTGTTGCAGACTGTTCTGTGTATTGTAGGTTGTTTAGAAACATCCCTCGCCTCTACCCACTTGAATATACAGTAGTACCTCTCCCTCTCAGTTGTGGCAATCTAAAAAAAATGTCTCCAGACATTACCAAGTGTCCCTGTGGAAAAAAATTGCCCTGGGCATAAACCACTGTTCTAGTGGAATAACTACAGCTAGGATTATTGAGAACCAAGTGCCAGGTAATTAAGCATTTCACATGTAATAATGCATTTAACCTTCAAAACAGCCATATGAAGAAAATACTATTTTCCCCATTTTACATACAAGAATAAATGCATGGAGAGTTTAATTCACTCTCACAAGTCGTATGAATAGGAGTATATCTAGGAATACGTCTAATCTAGACTAGATGCTCTTATTCACCGCACTATATCCCCCTCAATGCTGTAATGCTGTGCCAGTATTCACGATTATCTGTAAGCCTTAAAGTTCTAGCTGATCTTGAGATAAAAGATCTCCATTTAATTCTGAAATGAAACTTAAAATAATTTAAGATATTTTATCTTCATACCATATAATTTGACAATCTAACAGTAAGATTTCAGTTTACTTTTCAGGGCATTCTCTAATTTGCCTCTAGGTGTTTTTCTAAGACATTTTTTTTTCTAGCAACTCTCCCACATTCCCTTAATGTTTTTCTTCAACTACAGACAAAGTCTCCATTCTTTAGCATTATGTAGATGGAATTTTACAGTAACTTATATATCCAAGTCAATATTCTGCTACTTTTGTGTCAAGAACACAAGCTAAGCACCAGCCATACAAAACTTTCCATTATTTTTGGGAATACCCCAAGCTGTGTCAACATGTAAGTAATTCTCTCAGTCTATAATAGCTTCTTTTATCTTCTGTTCCTGGAGATATATTTATCCTATACGCTTTGCTCTAATGCTATCTACTTGTTAAGACCCATACATCTCCATTACTTAGCTGCAAATGTAATCTCCTCGGTTTCCATGGCATTTTTATAAACTTCTATAAGAGCATTTGTTATATTCAACTGTAAGTATTGGACTTTACGTATTTCTTTCCACCTGGACATTATGAGCTAATTGAGGGATATACTTTATCTTATTCTTTGTGCTCCCATTACTGGCCATAGTGCCTGACCCATAGCAGGTTAAAAGAAATTAGATTAAGAAATGAAGTCCCCACAAGTTCTATATAGCCATAACAGTGCAAATGGAAGTAATCCTCATGAATCCAGCTTTTAAGATGTGTTTAAAGGGTTGGTTGTGTCCTCACAACTTTTCCATCTCTCATACATGCCTTTTTGCCCCGAACACTTAAAAAGTGTCAAGATTTCCTGTATTCTACCTGTCCATTGATAGGGTTTCACTCAGGTGCCATGCTAGCTTGAAATTTAATCATGTATTAGGGTTTTTCCTATTTAATAGCTCGAAGTAATGAATTATATAAAATTTTAAAAGTATTTATCTACCCAAATCTACTAAATGATACCTCTACTATTAAAATTATTTGGATTATGTGTATATGATTACTCATTTGAAATCTAGTGTACTTATATAAATTGATACCCTCTTAAAATTACATATAAAATATTAGTTTGCTACTATGTCATTAAAACAAACAGAATTGATGATGCTTTGTGGGAAAAAAAAAGTCTTGGACTAGAAATTTGAAGACTGTCTCCTAGTGCTAGCTACCTCAGTAACTATTTGTGAGACGCACCTTGAGAATGTCACAAAGTTTATCTGACTTTATGTCTTCATATAAAAATTAGAAATAGTTATCCTTGTCCCTAAACATTGTGATTAAGAGAATAAATTATTTATGAAATATGAAAGTGCTTAAAAATGCAAACAACACCAATATGAAGGTATTTTTATTAAAAGCATTTATTTCAAAAAATATAACTTCTTACACTCACACCAATGTTTGTGGCTTATTCTCTTCAGTGTCAACTGCTAAAACAATCACTAATGTGTGATAAAGTGTTTGTATATTATCTGTGATGTCACCTTAAAAGGGTGACATTGAGGTTTAAAGAAACCACCACATACATTACTCAAGGGAGGAACTGCTAATTAGCTAAGCTAAAGAGGGATTTTCTTTCAACTTTGATTTTAGAAGTGCATTTTAGTAATCATTTCCATTTCAAAGTTACCGACTTTCCTTTTTTTGTTGTTGTTGGTGATTACAAAATTTAAAATGTAATGAGGTTGAGTTAAAATACTTGCTCTGACTTCCTTTTCCCACCATGCATGACAATTTGTGTTTTGCTTTTGTTTTTGCTCAATTATGTAATAAAACAAAAATGAAAAGAAGTGATTGTTATCACCTACACATCTGAAGATGCTTTTGGAAAATTGGACTGGTTCTTGCAAAAAGAATGGTTGAGTTGTTGCCCTGAAGCCTTTCCAAGGGCAGAGGTAGATTTTGAAAGTTATGCATCATTCATTCATTCACTCATTTATTCAACATGCATTTATTGTGAATGTTCTAAATATACCATTGCTCCTTTATATAAAGCATTAAAAAACTTATTATCAGCATTTTTTCTATTACATTTCGGGAAGTCAATATTGTGTGTAATTTCTCAAGTAACTTTGCATTAAGCTCCCTTCCCATTAACTCTGGATTTTTGAAGATTTAAGAAATCTTAACAGATTAAAGTTTTCATAAGAAAATTCTTATATATTTGGAATTTATTAATAAAACTATTTGCTTCATACAGATAACTCCCTTGTTCAAATAGTTCATATGAGTATATTAATAGTATTGAAATTATTTACTGTTTTCTCTTAATTTCTTTTTTAAAAAAGATGCTGCATATTTACATGCTCACTATTAAGAACACATTTCTCTTACACATTCTCCAAGAGCACACAGGAATTTAAACCATGCTCTGGGGATACGGCCATTGCAGCCCAATAGGTGGCCCTGGCCTCTGGCCACCCCCATTCCCAAAAGCTCTATGCTGCATGGGCAAATCTCAGGGGGTCAAGGATTGTAGGTACAAAACAAAATCAGACAGACATGAGTTGTCATTTCTGAAATAATATTTCTGCCATATTCTATTATTGGCTTCTGTTTGTCTATTCATTCGAAATAAGATACTTGTTCATTTTCTAGAAACCTATCTGGTATTCTGTGTATCTTTTTATAAAGTGGTTTTTATAAATATTTAGAGTGATCAGTTAGACACAGTAGTTTATAATTTATCACAAAGGATGTACTTCCTTCTTACTTGATGCTATTCAGAAGGATCAATTTTAAAGTTTTAATAAAAATAATGAACAAACTATAAGTGTACAGCTTTGTGAATTTTTAGAAAATGATCACACCGGAAGAGCCATCCCCTAGAAAAGTTACCAGTCCCATTAAATGTACCCAGTGCCCCATCTATCCCAGATATTATTTGATCCCTTCTCCCCAAATATAATGTCTTCTCTTCCCATAAATTAGATTTACCTGGCTTTGTAATTTATTAATGAAATCACACTGCATATTTTATTATGTCTTATTTGCTCAACATCATAATTTTGTTTGATCCAAGTTATTGCAAACAGTAGTTATAGTTCATTCATTTCCATTGCTATAGGTAGCATTCCACTATAATAATATTCAACCATTATTTTTGTCCATTTGGTTTATTTTCAAATATTTGCTCTTATAAGCAATGCTGCAATAAACATCTTGGTACTCATGTGTCAGTGTATATTTGTAAATATCTGTGGCAGAATATACTTAAGTACAGAATGCTGGATAACTGGGTATGATATGTTCAGTTTTAGTAGATACTGAGAGTTTCCCCAGGTAATTGTACAAATAGGCTCCCTGCCCACAGTTTATAAAACGTCCAGCTGTTCCTTAAGACTTCTACTTGCTCCACTTGTTATTGTGTATAAGTTAGCAATTCTTTTTGATATGTGGTATAGTCATATCACATTGTTGTTTCAATTTGCATTTTCTAAATGAATGATTAGGCTGAGAATGTCTTAATATATTTTTACATCTTTTGAAGTATTTGAAAACCTTTTTTTGAAAAGTGCCTATTCAAATAATTCTCTCATGTTTTCTATTGGATTGTATGTATCTGTCATGTTTTATTGATTTGTATATCTTCTTTATATATTTGTACATCTTCTCAATTGTGATTGATTTTATTCCCCAGACCAATTTGTCAATGTCTGAAGATAATTTTGTTTGTCAGAACTGGAAGGGCACTATAAGCATCCAATGAGTAGGGGCCAGGGATACTGCTAAATGTTCTAAAACACACAAGTGATCCACAAACTACGAAGAACATCTGGTTCAAAATATCAGCAGTGCCAAGGTTGAGAACCTCTAAAATTCATGTGTGTGTATAATTAAAATATAACATTTACTATATTATATTTAGCAAAATATATCAAATCTTCCACTTAGAGATTTACTTTTCACTTTTAATTCCTTATTTGATGGATAGTTCTTAAATTTAAGATAATATTTTTATTGGTAATAGTTAATACTCTCAGTGTTTATTGAAAAAATGTTTGCTTACTCCAAGATCATGAAGATGCTTTCCTTCATATCTCCTAATGTTGCACTGTCTAATACATTAGCAACTAGTCACATGTGCTTTTTAAGCACTTGAAATAAGTCCAGTTATAAGAATAAGTTATGTAAGTGGAAAATATACACCAGATATCAAAGAATTGGTTTGAAAACAAGAATGTAACACATCCCACTTTTTAATATTGACTATATGTTGAAATGATAATATCATGTATCTATGATATTAAATAAAATGTATGATAAAATCAATTACACCTGCGGGTCACATAATATTCCTATTGGACAGGGCTTTCTAGAAGGTATATTGTTTTATATTTTACATTTAATCAACAATATGCTTTTAACTAATTTTTAATATGGTGTTAAGCAAGAGTCAAAATATATTTTATACCATATGATTATTCAGTTGATCCATATATTAAAATGTACATTCTTTCTCTACAGTATTTCTATGGATCCTTTATACTTAAGTGATCTACTATGAGATAGACAGTTTTGAACTCTTTATTCTGTTCCAAGGACCTATTTTGTGTTATTCCACCAATAACACGCTGACCTTTTACTCTCCTAAGAGCATCTCTTGATATGTGGTGCTATGACCCCTCAATTGTGTTATTTTGGGTCAGTTGCATTTCCATTTATTTATTTATTTATTATCTTTAAAGACAGAGACTTGCTCTGTCTACCAGGCTGGAGTGCAATGGCATGATCCTGACTCACTGTAGTCTCAACCTCTTGGCCTAAGTGATCCTCCCCCTCAGCCTCCTGAGTAACGGACTAAAGGCACATGACATAACACCTGGCTAATTTTTAAAAAGTTTTTTTAGAGCCAGGGTCTCACTTTGTTGCCTAGGCTGGTCTTGAACTCCTTCCTTCAAGTGATCCTCCCACCTTGACCTCCCGAAGTGCTGGGATTACAGGCATAAACCACCATGACCAGCTTTCACATAAAATTTTCAAAATTTCAAAAACATGTTTGCTGAGGTTCTCATTGAGATTAATTTAACATATGATATATATGGAGATAATCAACATCCCATTTATTTAGTTCATTATTTAGTTCATTAATTTCTTTCCTTTTTTTTTTTTTTCTTTTTTGAGACAAGAGTCTTGCTGTCTCCAGGCCCCAGGTTGGAGTGCAGTGGCACAACCTCGGCTCACTGCAATTTCTGCCTCCTGGGTTCAAGGAATTCTTCTGCCTCAGCCTCCTGAGTAGCTGGGATTATAGGCGCATGCCACCACACCCTGCTAATTTTTGTATTTTTTAGTAGAGATGGGGTTTCACCATGTTGGCCAGGATGGTCTCGATCTCTTGATTTTGTGATCCTCTTGCCTCGGGCTCCCAAAGTGCTGGGATTACAGACGTGAGCCACCACGCCTGGCCCATTAATTTCTTATAGTAATGTGACTGGTGTAAAGTGCTTGAAATTTCCTGATAAATACAGTCCTAGGTTATTGATGATTTATCACACTAAAGGCAATTGTGTTATTTTTTGAAATTAATTTTCTAAGTGTTATCAATATATAGTAATCATTGACCTCTTATCAGGTAATCTTACTAAATTAGCTTATTAGTTCGGAAAGTTTATTATCTTTGGATTCTTTGTGATTTTTCAAATAGATAAACATAGTTCCTGCAAATAATTGCAACAGAATTTCTTTGTTTTCTATATACTTCTTATTATCATTTCTTGGCTTGTTGCTCTTCAGAAACTTAATACAATGTTGAAAATGAATGATAACAACTACTCTTGTCTCATTTTTTTATCTCATTATTTAGGATACAGTATTTTATGGATATCTACAATGTTTTCTGTAGTTTTTGTTGTTTTTCTGTTTTTGAATTTTTGTTACCATTTACAAATAATGTTCATAACTTGTTAAGAATTTTTATCAAGAAGGGGGTTTCATATGATCAGAAGCTTTATATGCATCTGTTAAAGTGAGTATAATATTGTATTTTTTATTCTATTAATGTGGTAAAATAAATTGGTTTTTGAATATCTATGTATCCTTGAATTACTTATATGAATCCAAATTAATATTTATGTATTTCCTTGTATAGCTCTATAGATTAAATATTATTTTACTTCATATATATATATATATATATAGCATCTAATAATTATGAGTAATATAACAGGTCTATAGTTTTCCTTTTTTAATATTTAATATTCTGATGGGCAATATATTTCCACATATAAGATCTTGCAAAGAGGAACAATATGGTTTTATCTTTTCCAATTTGGATGTCCTTTATTTCATTTTCTTTGCTGATTGCTCTGGCTAGTACTTCCAGTGCTATGTTGAATTACAGTGCTGAAAGAAAGAACCCATGTCTTATTCCAGTTCTGAAAATAAAGGGCTTTCCAATTTTCCCTATTCACTATGAGCTGTGAGTTTTTCATATGTGTACTTTATTATTTTGAGGTATCATCTTTCTATACCTAATTTGGCAGGAGTATTTTTTTTATCATGACGGTGTTATATTTTGTCAAATATTTCCTCTACCTCTATTAAGATAATCTCAGTTTTTTCTTCTTTATTCTGTTGATGTGATGCACCACATATATTGAGTTGTGTATGTTGAACTATTCTTGCATCCCTTATGTAAAACCTACTTGATTATGGTATATTATATTTCTGATGTGCTGTTGGATTCAGTTTGCTAATATTTTGTTGAGGATTTTTCCACTTATGTTCATGAGGAATATTGGCCTACAGTTTTATATTGTGTTATGTCTTTGTCTGGTTCTGATATCAAGGTAATGCTGGCTTTGAATTAGGTTGGTACAAAAGCAATTGCGATCTTAAAAGTAATGCCAAAAATCGCAATTATTTTTGCAAAAACGAATAGAAGGAGTTATGGAAAATTCCCTCCTATTCAATATTTTGGAAAAGTTTGAGGAGAATTAGTAGCAGTTCATTTTTATAGAGTTGATACTATTCAACCATGAATCTATCCAATTTTTGCACTTTTCTTTTTTGGGAGACTTTTTACTACTGAATCAGTTTTAATAGTCCTTATTGGACTGTTCACGTTTTCTATTTCTTTTCTATTCCATTTTGGTAGGTTGTAACTTTCCCAGAATTCACTCATTTCCTCTAGGTTTTGAAGTGTACTAGCATATAGCTGTTCATAATAGTCTATGATAATGTTTTGTATTTCTGTGGTATCACTTGTAATGCCTCTTTTTTTATTATTTCAAATTGTATTTGGGTCTTCTTTCTTCTTTTCTTTGTTAGTATAATTACTGGTTCACCAACTCATTTATCTCTAGAATAACCAGTAATTCATTTTGTTGATTATTTGTACTGTTTTGTCTCCATTTTTTATTTCTACTCTGATGTTTATTATTATTATTATTGCAAATTTGGGATTTGGTTTGTAGCTTTTCTAGTTTCTTGAGGTTTATTGTTAGATTGTTTAAATCTTTCTGGTTTTTCTTGATGTAGGAATTTATTGCTATTGAAGGTGCACAGGAAATTTTACTCCAAAATATGACCACCTGGTAAAATTAATATGAATATCTACCCTTAGAAATGAACAGGCCTTAGAACAGACTTTTATCTACATAAAGGCTGGAGAGATCCATCCAGAAAAACTATGGTTTTTCTTTCCTCTCCATGTTATAGCATTATCTTTTGTAGGAAAGAAGATCAAGAATGTAACCAGATAAGGTCCATTGGTTTTTACAAAATAATGAGAGTCTCTCAGGCTCATTCAGCTTCCAAAGAGAACCATATACAAGTAAATCTCTGTTCCCCCAATTCATTCATTCTCCCTGGAAATCATTTATTGACTCTCTACAGAATTGGTGATATTTCCTATTTCCCTCCTACCCTTTGAAATGGGGTTATGTAAATATTGATGAAAGATAATTTTGTTGGAATAGTATCTTTGGGTGACAAATTTTTGTCTCTAGGACGTTGAATATATCCTTCCATTCTCTCTTGGCCTGTAAGGTTTCTACTGAGAAATCCGCTGTCAGTCAGATGAGGGCTCCTTTGTAACTGACTAGATGCTTTTTTCTTGCTATTTTTAGAATTTTCTCTTTTCCATTGACTTTAGGCTGTTGAAGTGTACTGTGCCATGAAGAAGATGTTTTTGGAAATGGATGGCTGAACCTCCTGTATCTGGATGATTAAATTCTTTTGGTAAACTTAGAAAATTTTCATTGATTATGTTATTACATAGATTTTTTTTAACTGTTTCATTATCTTTTTGCCTTCTGGGATATTGAGAATTCCTAAATTTGGTAGCTTTATGGTGTTCCACATATCATGGAGTCTTTATTTATACATTTTAATATTGTTTCTGTTTAATTTAATTTAATTTTATTTTAAGTTCTGCTATACACATTCAGGGCATGTAGGTTTGTTACATAGGTAAGCTTGTGCCATGGTGGTTTGCTGTGTCTGTCAACCTATCACATAGGCATTAAGCCCCACATGCATTAGCTATTTATCCTGACACTCTTCTCCTCCACTGAGACAGGCCCCAGGCCCCAATGTGTGTTGTTTCCATGTGTTCTCATTTTCAGTTCCTGCTTATAAGTGAGAACATGCACTGTGTGGTTTTCTGTTCTTGTGTTAGTTTGCTGAGGATAATGGATTACAGCTCCATCCATGTACCTGCAAGGAACATAATCTCATTTTTTTTATGGCTGCATAATATTTCATGGAGTACATATACCACATTTTCTTTATTCAGTCTATAATTGATGGACATTTCAGTTGATTCCATGTCTTTGCTATTGTGAATAGTGCTGCAATGAACATATGAATGCATGTATCTTTGTGATAGAATGATTTATATTTCTTTGGGTATGTGCCCAGTAGTGGGATTGCTGGGCCAAATGGTATTTCTTGTTGTAGATCTTTGAGGAATTGCCACACAGCCTTCCATAATGGTTGAACTAATTTATATTCCCACCAACAGTGTAAAAGTGTTCCTGTTTCTCCACAGCCAGACCAGCATCTCTTGTTTCTTGACTTTTTAATAATCGCCATTCTGACTGGCATGAGATGGTATCTCATTGTGGCTTCGATTTGTATTTCTCTAATGATCAGTGGCACTGAGCTCTTTTTTCGCATTTGTTGGCCACATGAATGTCTTCTTTTGAGAAGTATCTGTTCATGCCTTTGCCTACTTTTTAATGGGGTTGTTTGTTTTGTTCTTGTAAATTTTTTTAAGCTCCTTATAGATTCTGTATATTAGACCTTTGTCAAATGGAAAGATTGCAAAAATTTTCTGCTGTTATGTAGCTTGTCTGTTTACTCTGATGATAGTTTCTTTTGCTATGCAGAAGCTCTTTAGTTTAACTAGGTGCCATTTGTCAATTTTAGATTTTGTTGCAATTGCTTTTGAGGCTTTTGTCATGAAATCTTTGCCTGTGACTATGTCCTAAATGGTATTGCTTAGATTTTCTTCTAGGATTTTTGTAGTTTGGGGTTTACATTGAAGGCTTTAATCCATTTTGAGTTAATCTTTGTACAAGGTGTAAGGAAGGGGTCCCAGCTCAAATTTCTGCATTTGGCTAGCCAGATTTACCAGAATAATTTATTAAATAGGGAATCTTTTCCTTGTTGCTTGTTTTTTTCAGGTGTGTTAAAGATCAGATGGTTGCAGATGTGTGGGCTTACTTCTGAGATCTGTATTCTGTTCCATTGATTTATGTGTCTGTTTTTGTACTAGTACCATACTATGTTCCATAAAATAGTTTCTTTCTAATTCTGTGAAGAATGTCAATGGTAGTTTAGTGGAAATAGCATCGAATCTATAAATTACTTTGGGGAGTATGACCATTTTCACAATATCGATTCTTCCTATCCATGAGCATGGAATGTTTTTCCATCTGTTTGTGTCCTCTCTTAATTCCTTGAGCCATAGTTTGTAGTTCTCCTTGAAGAGGTCCTTCACATCCCTTGTTAGCTGTATTCCTAGGTATTTTATTCTCTTTGTCACATATGTGAATGAGAGTTCATTCTGGATTTGGCTCTCTGCCTGTCTATTGTTGGTGTGTAGTAATGATTGTGTTTTGCAAATTGATTTTATATCTGGAGACACTGCTGAAGTTTCTTATCAGTTTAAGGACCTTTTGACTTAGACAATAAGTTTTCTAGATGTAGAAATGCATTGTCTGCAAGAGAGACAGTTTGACTTCCTCCCTTCCTATTTGAATACCCTTTATTTATTTATCTTGCCTAATTATCCTGGCCAGAACTTCTAATACTATGTTGAATAAGAATGGTGAAAGAGGACATCCTTATCCTGCACTGGTTTCCAAGGGGAATGGTTCCAGCTGGTGCCCATTTAGTATGATGTGGCATCAGCCACTTATGATGCCCATAAGTGGCTCTTACATTTTGAGATATGTTCCATCAACACCTAGTTCGTTGAAAGTTTTTAATATGAAGGGATGTTGAATTTTATCAGAGGCCTTTTCTGTGTTTATTGAGATAATCATGTGGTTTTTGTCTTTGGTTCTGTTTATGTGATAAATTACATTTATTGATTCGTGTATGTTGAACCAGCCTTGTATCCCAGGGATGAAGCTTACTTGATCATGGTGAATAAGTATTTTGATGTGCTGCTGAATTTGGTTTGTCAGTATTTTATTGAGGATTTTCGCATTGATGGTCATCAGAAAGATTGGCCTCAAGATTTCTTTTTCTTTTCTTTTTTTTTTTTTTTTTTCTGTATCTCCACCATAACTCCATGTCTCACATTCAGATGACACTGATGCAAAAGATGGGTTTCTATGGTCTTGGACAGCTCTGTCCCTGTGGCTTTGCAGAGTACAGCCTCCTTTCTGGCTGCTTTCACAGACTGGCATTGAGCGTCCATGTCTTTTCCAGATGCATGGTGCAAGCTGTCAGTGGATCTACTGTCTCAGAGCTGGAGGATGGGGGCCCTCTTCTCACAGCTCCACTAGGTTCTGTACTACCCTTTCTCCACAAAAGCCCCACGCCTGCAGCAAATTCTGCCTGGATATCCAGGCATTTCCATACATATTCAGAAATCTAGAAGGAGGTTCCCAAATTCCAATTCTTGACTTCTATGTAATGGCAGGCTCAATACCAACTGGAAGCTGCCAATGCTTGGGGCTTGCACCCTCTTAATCCATAGCCTGAGATTTTCATGGACTCCTTTCAGCCATGGCTGGAATAGCAGGGATGCAGGGCACCAAGTCCCTAGGCTGCACACAGCATCAGGACACTGGGCTCAGCCCACAAAACCACTTTTGCTCCTAGGCTTCAAGGCCTTTGATGAGAGAGGCTGTCATGAAAACCTCTGATATGTGCTGGAGACATTTTCCCCAATGTCTTCAGGATTAAATTCAGCTCATGATTATGTATGCAAATTTCTGCAGCTGGCTAGAATTTCTCCTCAGGAAATGGAAATTTCTTTTCTATGCCATTGTCAGGCTGCAAATTTTCCAAACTTTTATGACCTGCTTTATTTATAAAATTGAATGCCAACAGCACCCAAGTCACTTCTTGAATCCCTTCCTGCTTAGAATTTTTTTTTTCCAGATACACTCAATTATCACTCTCAAAATCAAACTTTCACATATCTCTAGGGTATGGGCAAAATTCCATCAGTCTTTTTGCTGAAGCATAACAAGAGTGACCTTTTCTTTAGCTCCCAAAATGTTCCTCATCTTGATCTGAGACTACCTCAGCCTGGACCTTATTGTTCATATCACTATTGACAATTTTGTCAAAGCCATTCAACAGGTCTCTAGGAAGTTCCAACTTTCCCACATCTTCCTGTCTTCTTCTGAGCCCTCTAAACTGTTATAGCCTTTGCTGTTACCCAATTCCAAAGTCACTTCCATATTTTAAGGTGTCTCTTAGGCAGTGCCATACTCCCAGTACAAATTTACTGCATTAGTTGGTTTTTATGCTGCTGTAAAGACATATCTGAGACTAGGCAATTTAAAAAAGAAAAATGCTTATTAGACTTACAGTTACACATGTCTGGGGAGGTCTCACAATCATGGTGGAAGGAAAGGAGGAGCTAGTCACATCTCACATGGATGCGGCAGGCAAAGAGAGAGCTTATACAGTGACACTCCCATTTTTAAGGCCATCAGATCTCATGAGATTTATTCACTATAATGGATGCAGCATAGGAAAAACTTGCCCCCATGATTTGATTACATCCCACCAGGTCCCTTCCACAGCACATGGAATTCAAAAAGAGATCTGTGTGGGGACACAGGCAAACCGTTCATGTTTATAGTATTCTCTGTTGGTTATCTGTATTTCTGTGGGGTCACTGGTGATAACCCCTTTATCAATTTTTATTGTGTCTATTTGATTCCTTTTTTCTTATTTATTAGTCTAAATAGTGGTTTATCTGTTTTATTATTTTTTTCAAAAAACTGTCTCCTGAATTAATTTTTTGAAAGGTTTGTTGTTTTTCTGTCTTCTTCAGTTCAAATCTGATATTAGTCATTTCTTGCTTTCTGCTAGCTTTTGGATCTGTTATTGACAGTGTGGTGTTAAAGTCTCCCACTATTATTATGTGACATTCTAAATCTCTTTGTAGGTCTCTAAGAACTTGTTTTGTAAATCTGGGTGCTTATGTATTGAGCACACATATATTTAGTATTGTTAGCTCTTTTTGCTGAATTGATGTATTTACCAATATATAATGCCCTTCTTTGTCTTTTTAAATCTTTTTTGGTTTAAAGCCTGTTTTGTCAGAAACTGAGAATGCAACCCCTGCTTTTTTCTACTTTTCATTTGCTTGGTAAATTTTCCTCCATTCCTTTGAGTCTATGTGTGTTTTCACACATGAGATGGTTCTGTTGAATACAGCATACTGGTGGGTTTTGACTCTTTATCCAGTTTGCCAGTCTGTTTCTTTTAATTGAGGAATTTAGCCCATTTACATTTAAGTTTAATATTTTTATGTGTGAATTCAATCTTGTCATCATGAAGTTAGCTGGTTATTGTGCAGACTAGTTGATGTAGTTTCTTCATAGTGTCATTGGTCTTTGTACTTCAGTGTGTTTTTGCAGTTGTTGGCACCTGTTTTTCTTTGCCACATTTACTGCCTTCAGGAGCTCTTGTAAGGGAGGCCTGGTGGTGACTAATTTTTTCAGCATTTGTGTGTCTAAAAATAATTTTATTTCTCCTTCACTTTTGACACTTAATGTGACCAGATATGAAATTCTGGATTAGAAATTATTTCCTTTAAGAATGTTGACTATTGGCCTACCACTCTCTTCTGGCTTGTAGTATTTCTATTGAAAGGTCATCTGTTAGTCTGATGGGCTTCCTTTTGTTGGTGGCCTGGCTTTTCTTTCTAGCTGCCCTTAACACGTTTTCCTCCATTTTGACCTTGGAGAATCTGATGATTATGTGTCTTGGGCTTGATATTTGTGTGAGGATCTTAAACAAATCTCTCTGGATTTCCTGAATTTGAATGTTGGCCTGTCTTGCTGGGTTGGGGAAGTTCTCCTGGATAATATCCTGAAGTGTGTTTTCCAACTTGGTTCCATTCTCCCCATCTCTTTGTGTACTCCAATCAGTAATAGGTTTGGTCTTTGTACATAATCCCATAGTTCTCAGAGGTTTTGTGCATTCTTTTTCATTATTTTTTCTCTAATATTGTCTGCCTGCCTTATTTCAGCAAGATAGTCTTCAAGCTCTGATATTCTTTCTTCTACTTGATCAATTCACCTAATGATACTTGTGTTTGCATTGCAAATTTCTTGTTCTGTGTTTTTCGGCTGTATCAGGTCACCTATACTCCTGTCTAAATTGGTTATTCTAGTTAACAGCTCCTGTAACCTTTTATCTTGGTTCTTAGCTTCTTTGTATTGGGTTAGAAAATGCTCCTTTAGCCTCAGTAATGTTTGTTATTATGTACCTTTTGAAGCCTACTTCTGTGAATTCATCCACCTCAGTCTCCTCCTGTTTCTGTGCCTCTTACTGGAGAGGTATTGTGATCATGTGAAGATGAAGAGACACTCTGCCCTTTTGAATTTTCAGCATTTTTTTATTGATTCTTTCCCATCTTCATGAGTTTGTCTAGTCTTGGTCTTTGAGGCTGCTGACCTTTGGATGTAGTTTTTGTAGGGACTTTTTTGTTAATGCTGTTCTTGCTTTCTGTTTGTTTGTTTTTTAAAAGTCAGTCCACTCTTCTGTAAGGCTGCTGTGATTTGCTGAGGGTTTACCTCAGGCTCTATTCACCTGGGTCCCTCCCACACCCAGAGATGACACATGAGGAGGCTGGAGAACAGCAAAGATGGGTGCCTGCTTCTTCTTCTGGGATCTCTATCTTTGAGGAACACCGACCTGATGCCAGCGGGAATGCTCCTGTATAAGGTGTCTTGTGACTTCTGTTGTGGCGGGGGGGAGGTCTGATCCAGTTAGGGGCATGGGATCTGGGACCCACTTAAGAAAGCAGTCTGGCTGCCCCTTGCTAGAGGGGGTGTGCTGCATGAGAGGAAATCCACTGGTCTGGGCTGCCCAGATGCCTCAGAACCAGCAGGGGAATGACTAAGTCTGTTGCTCCTCAGAGACCATGTCCACCTCACTCCCTAGGGATCAGGTCTATGGAGATCAGAGTTCTGTCCCTAAGTCTCTGGCTGGAGTTGCTGAGTTCCTGGAGGGATGCCCTGCCCAAGAGGCATGGGGCAGTGTTTGGCCTAAAGAGACAGTATGACTACGATCTGCCACAGCCAGTGTGCTGTGCTATGGAGAATACCTCTTCAGTCCAAACTGTCCATTGTCCTTGGCACCACAGGGGAAAAACAGCAGACTGGAGCTGCAGGGATAGCTGCTGCCCTTTCTCCACAGGAGTTCAGTCATCTTAGGCAGCAGGCAGCTGCAGTGATGGCTGCCTTCCCTTCCTTGGGGAGCTCAGTTTTCTAAGGCAGCAGGCAGCAGCAGTGATGATGGCTTCCCTTTCCCCTGGGAACTTGGTAGTCTTAGGCAGTCTCCAGCCAAATGGCTATTGAGAATTTATGTGGCTCAGTGCTGGCAACCCAAGGCCCTGGTGACATGGGCTCATGGGTGGGATCTCCTGATCCATGGGTTGCACAGATCCATTGAAAAAGCATGGTTTCCCAGGCTAGGTAGCATGATCACTCACTGCCTCCCTTGGCTGGGGGTTAGGGCTCCCTTTCCCAGTGTTGCTTTCAGGTGAGCTATTGAATCACCCTGCTTTTCTTTGCTCTCTATGGGTCATGTCAACTTTCTAGTCAGTCCTGATGATAGAACATGAATACCTCTGTTGCCAGAGCAGGATTCACACACCTTTGTGGTTATTCTTGGTGGGAATCTGTAATGGCAGCTGTTTATAGTAAGCCATCTTGGCCCACTGTTTATACTTTTAAAATTCTTTTTTCTTTATTGTTGTCTGACTGGGTTATTTCAAGAGACATGCCATTAAGTTCTGATATTCTTCTGATTCATCTAGGCTATCTTTAGAGCTTTTAAGTGTATTTTGCATTTCATTCACAGAGTTCTTTATTCTAGAATTTCTGCTTGGTTCTTTGTTATGATATCTATCTCTTTGGTAAATTCATCATTCATATCTAGGATTGTTTTTCTGATTTCCTTGTATTGTTTTTCAAAATTATTTTGTATATCACTGAGCTTCTTTTGTATCATAATTTTGAATTTTTTTTTTGTAATTTCATTTATATTGTGATCTGTTGTTGGGAATTTTTATGTCTCTTTGTAGGTATCACATTTCCTTGCTTTTTAAATTTTTTTTCAAATTTTTCTTTGTAGGGAAGGACTTTATCCTGAAAATATATCAATGGTGTTGGTTGGGTAAGACCTTTTAGCTTTTATTCTGGGTGCATGAGGTAGTGCAATCTCAGAATGATTTTTCAGCTGTGACAGCATGGGCGGTACCTGTTATTTCCTCAGTTGTTTCCGATGCAGTAATTAGTGGAGGCTATGGTAAAATTTTATGGTAACAAGGATGCCAGGTTGGTCAGTTTTCAGCCCCCATGGTGGCACCAGTGGGTAAACATGCCTGTTTTTGTGCCCCAGGGTAGCATACACTGGCATTAATGTTAATGGAATCAGATGGGCTAATTCTTGAGCATCCAGGTAGCTTGCTCAGATGTCCTTAGTGGCAACAGTCATCTAGGTAGGTGAGCAGATTCTTGAGTCCTGAGCAGTTTGCATGGTATGGGTGATAGAAGTAGCAGCAGCAGGATAACTCTCTTGGTCCTGAGTGGTGTACACTGATGTTGGCGGTGATGTGGTAAGGGGCTGAAACCCACAGTCTCAGACATACAGTTCTCAGTCTTGCCACTGTCAACAGCAGCAGCACTATAACAGAATGAGGACACTCATCCTTTATGGGAGAGTCCATGTATGGAGGCCATACCATATATGGGGGTGCACTCACAACTAACAGCCCCAAAAAGGCAAGCATTCAGTTCTCCTGCATCAGCCTCCTCTGATAGTAACAGCAGCTGTGCCTAGAGCAAAATGGGACAGGAGTAGAAGGGATTCCATTTTCTATGTGTGGGTCCAAGCATAGAGACCATTCCACCAGTGGGAAGGGATCTCACTCTCTGCTTGAAAGGCTGAGCACAGTCTGTGCCACTGCTTGGAGCAGGGTCACTTCTCACATCTCCATACATAAAGCTCTCACGCCGAGGAAAGCAAGTGCTTCGGTTTCCTTTGTCCCAAGTGGTGCTGCCTTTTTGGTGCTCTGAACTATCCTTTTTCTGGGGAATAATACTTCCTGTATGCTAGAATACTGGGGATCCTACAACATCTTTCAGTCCAGACAGCACAATGATACTGTAGCTCTTTGGGTAGGCACTGGGGGATGTCAGTAGGGGCTCCCAAGTTGTGGAGATATGGGAGCTATTGTTCCCAGGGCAGGAAGCAGTCTTGCCATCGATATGTTCTCACATTGGTACCTTGCTGTAGCCACTTAGGATTCAGTGGGGTGAGTGAACCAGTGTGTGTTCGCTGTCTGGTTCAGTGCCCTCCTGGGGTCTCCATATCGTTGCCTACACTACTGTTTGTGGGAGAATAGGACTTCTCCCATGGTTTGGATTGCAGCAGTCCCTGCTGGAGATGTAAGCTGCTAAAGTTCTCTCACTTAACTTTTCCTTACAATACAGAGCACCCCTGGGCTCCCAGTTGATCCCTATCTCGACTGAACTGACCACCTACTTTCTTCTTCTTCTATGTCCCAGGTGTTTCCTGTAGCTTCTCTGTTGGACTCTGGTGTTCTCTCTTAGAAGTTCTGTTCCAGGTATAATTATCTATTTATAATTTTCATTCTTCCTTCTAGAGAGCGTGGGTATTCAGTGTCCCTAACCACTCATCTTTAATATTTATTCTTTTATATACACTTAAATTCTCAGATGAAATTTCAATGCCATCCACTTTCAGTGGCCATACTTCTGGCTTTACCAGTCTACCTTCAAATAATATTACTCTGCTTCTTGTATAACCTAAGCACCTTGCAACATTTAATTTCATTTCCTCCTTACTGGTTTTTGTGCTTTGTTGATATATTTTGTACTTATATCAGTGTTATAGACCCCAAAATAACTTATTTTATTTAATTACATTTTAAAGGTATTAAAAATTAAAATTTCAAATATTTTATATTTATGCACATATTTACCATTCTAGACACTCCCATTCCTTGTGTAAATTCAATTTTCCACCTGGCTTCATTTTTCTTCATCTTCAGGGAGGAACTTCTTTCAACATTTCCTGTTGTGTTGGTATGTTGACAACAAATTCTATCAGATTTGTTTGTCTGGAAAAAAAGTTTCAGTAAACCTGGATATACAATTATAAGTAAACAAGTTTTTTGTGTTTGTTTCCCTTTCATCTTAGTTTAAATGACTTTCCATTGTATCCTTCACATGCACATTGTTTTTTTCTGATGAGTAGTCTGTGATAATTCACATTGCTTTTTTTTTATTCTGTGTACATAAATTTATTTTTCTTCTCTAAGGCATATAAATCCTGTTGGATCAAAATCCATGCCTTTGTCCAATCTCTAAAAACAGCTCTGCCATATATTTAATCCTGTTTTCTAATTGTTTATCAGTGGAAGGGTGTAGTAGGCTTTTCTTGCATTGCTATAAAAAATACATGAGACTGGGTAATTTACTAAGGAAATATGTTTAATTGGCTCACAGTTCTGTAAGCTATACAGGAAGCATGGTGTTAGCATTTGCTTAGCTTCTGGGGAGGCCTCAGGGAACTTATACTCATGGCAAAGGTGAAGTGGGAGCAGGCACTTCACATGGTGAAAACAGAAACAAGAGAGGGAATGGGGGGAGGTGTCAGACACTTTTAAATGACCAGATCTTCCAAGAACTCACTATCACAAAGACAGTACTAAACTATAAGAGATCCAACCTCATGATCCACCTCCCACCAGGACACACTTCTAACATTGGGGATTAAAATTCAACATGAGATTTGGGCAGGCGCAAATATCCAAACTATATCAAAAGTTTAAATAACTTTCCGTTTTATCCTTCACATGCATATACTTAGGCCCAGTATGGCCTCATGGTATAAAATGAAAGTGTTGCCTTATTATTTTTAATTGGATGACATAAATTGGGCAAGGAAAGATATGGAATCTTTTGATGTGATCATCCCGAGAGGCAATTCTTTTGTAGGTCCTTGTAGTTACTGAGAGTAGGAGAAAATAATCTTAATCTTGTCAGGATCTGAAGTAATTTGCAGACCAGCTTAGATTTTTTGGCAGACCATCTAATTTCTGATTATCTGCTACTTTTAGAATTTGAGATTTCAGAGGTTTAGAATAAATTCATGGGCTGCTTAATAAGACCATCCACTATCAGGCTCTAAATGTCAATTTTTCCCTCCCAGAACCATAAGATCACCAATAATTCTTGTTAGGTATTTAGAATTTTATCAACAGCTTTCTGTCTGCCTTTTCTACCTCCCAATCTGATCTGCCTATAGAAGGAAAAAATCTTAAAGGAAACAATAAATTATTTATGCTGGGCTTCATTATTCTACTCTTATCTCCAAAATATAGCCCTGTAAGTCTGCTTACAGTGGTAGATAATTGTTCAAGTTTGTCTCCCCAGCCCAGTGAGACTTTGAAAAGCTTCTCTGCTTCTTAGCAGCTACTATCTCTTTGACTTCTTACCTCTCTACACATGTTTCTTTTGAATTGAAAATTTTGCTGGAAGAGAATCAGTATAAAGTGATAGGATCACCACAAGATCTTCAAACAATTTGGATAGAAGGGTATATTTTAGCCCTCTTTGTTCTTATTCTCAGCAGAAAGGCCCAGAATTCTATTCATTTGAAATGCTCAAGTTTAAAAGGTAAGTGGGATGCTTTGGCAAACCACCATTGGTCTAAATTAAGGAATGTTGTAAGATTTAGCCATATAAAATCTAACACTAAATCTATTGTAGGGATTCTCAAAGAGATAGAAGATTTTATTAACTATAATGAGAATTTGCTTTCCACTAGGAGATAGGATTATGCATGACTACACTGTTGAATTTAAGAATGATCAATATACTAACAATAAAGATATAATGAAAATTAAAAAAACTTCTCATTAGTTTAATTTAACTCAACGCAGTTATCTCAGATATTTTTTAAAATAAAATAAGTAGTTAGAAGTAAAGAAGGTAGGAAAGAAGGGCAGGGTAGTACAAAGTGAAAAGAAAAGAGGGAAATTAGAGTTCTTACGTGTGCATTTGTTTTTCTGTTTATATTTTTCTAAATTTCATTATTTTATTGTTTCATTCTGTTTTTTGTTTACTACATATATAGACACTTCTCTGGAATATATATATATATAGCAATTAAACTCCATTTCTTTCATTAATTAGGAGACACTTTGGTTTGAAAATGTATACATATTTGCTTTAAAATATGTTTAAAGCAATATGCAATATATATATTGTTTTAACATATTATATATATATATCCTATATATATTTTTTGCTTTAAAATATCTTAAATGTAATAATAATTTACTAGTTAATTTTGATTCTATTTAATTTCCATTTTGTGTTTTCATCAAGAAAATTTTTCCTTGTATTCAGTCTCACCCTTTAGAATGTTAATCCTGCTGAGAAAAGAGATACCTTCTGTCTTTTCTCTTTGTACTTCTGGCGCTTATGCAGTGCTTGACATATAGCAAAAACTGAGTAAATATCTATTCATAAAAAAATGGAATAACATTGAGTGCCACAATTTTATGAAACGCCTGAATTGTAAGACCAAAAAAACATATATTGCAGGTTGATATTGCCAGAATGAATCAGTGAAGGAGAGAAAGAGAAAAAGACAAACAATACTTTCTCAAAATTAGACAAAAATATCAAGTTCTACACCAGAGAAAAACACGAATTATCCAGAATTTTCTTTTTAAATACTAGTTATTTTAAAAGTTAGAAACAGAGAAACTGGTAACAATTACATTATAAACTAATCTTAGTTTCTCAGAATAGTCTTAAGATAGCAATTCCGCATCACTGTGGCTTTTCTTCAATTATGCTGGTGATAGCAACAGAAAAAGCTACCATACCACCACTCAGGCACCTCGCTTCACATTTTTCTCTCTGAGGATAGGTGAAAGGTATCATTGGTATCATTATTATATGTTTAGTGTTTTGTTTTGTTTTGTTTTCCAGATGGAGTCTTGTTCTGTTGCTCAGGCTGGAGTGCAGTGGTGCGATCTCAGCTCACTGCAACCTCCACCTCCCTGGTTCAAGCAATTCCCCTGCCTCAGCCTCCCAAGTAGCTGGGGGCACATGCTACCACAATCAGCTAATTTTTTTTGTATTTTAGTAGAGATGGGGTTTCACCATGTTGGCCAGACTTGTCTCGAACTCCTGACCTCAGTTAAGTTGCCACCTCAGCCTCCCAAAGTGCTAGGATTACAGGCATGAGCCACTTCACCCAGCCTGCTATACAATTTTTTTTAAAAAAAAAAATGGTCTCCATCCTTCATTCACTCATGCATTTTATACTTACTTCACTCCATCTCTGTATTCTATAGTCTAGAAAAGAAATTCTATTTACTTATGATATTTCTGGTATTTATTTACAATAAATACTCTAAATTTAAGGGAGGCTACACTTATGTGAAAGGGTATATATTTTATTTGGCTAAGTTTACATTTACAGCATTTATGCCAAAATATACAATTAACTTTAGGTTATGAAAATTCTGAATAAGAAAGAATTCACTTGAAATGAAAGAATTATTGTAAAATTTTTATCATCCTTCCTCAAAAATAATACATCACAACTTTCATAAACGCATCTGTGCTTTTCCTTATAATATTTTATATTGCATGAAATCCCAGGAGTACTAGGTGGGGATGTGAGGTTTTTTTTTTTCTTTTTACCCCCTTTTCATTTCTCATAAACTTCTGAAAAATTCTCCTATGTTACTAGTTGCAGCCCAAAGGCAAACTTTTTTTTTTTTCAAAATTGGTTTTTAGTTCAGAAAAAAAATTTGAGAGAAGACATGATATTAAAAAGAAGAAAAAGCAACCAGAAGAAAAAGTGAAAATATCAGAAATATATTTAGCAACTAACAATAATTTATTTGCTAAGTACTTGCTTTAAACTATCTTTTGAAAGACAAAAACACATACTCAGTAACTAATCAAGTTTTATAGTTTTTGTTTCCATGTGTTTTTCTTTTTTTTTTCTTCCTATTGTTTGTTTGCTTTAACAAAGGTATTTGTTTTTCATTTTTGTCACCCATTCTCTTTGCATTGTCACTACTCAAGTTCCAGGATATATCATGGAGGAGTCACATTTAGAAATCATATCAAATTATAGAATTCATCTAATGTAAATGCTTTTACTTAATAGATGAAGAAACCAAAGTCTTGAGAGACCAATCATTGTAGAAAATACAGTAAGAGCTAACACTTGCAATCCAGTACTGCATTTACCACATTAATCGCTTCCTAATTGAACTGCTACCTCCCTTAGAAGTTTTATCTCCTTTCTAACACACAAATTGCTTCCAGTTGAATCAATCATTTCATGTCTCAAGAAGTCTAGTAATCAGTTAGACTCCTGTAGATCTCAATCTGTATGAAGCACTCCACAATCTGCCCCAAAGCTCATTTTCAATGCTTATCTTCCTTTTATAAGGGTTCTACTTCAATCAAACTTGTATTTTCTGTTTCTGTGCCTTTATATAAGATCATTTTTTCATCTCAAATATCTTCTTATATTTGTCAAACATTACATATGACTCAAGTAGCAAAACAAGTCCTTTCACCACAGAAATTATTTATATCTAAAAACTCTACCAAGAGCACTGTGTAGAAGGTAGTTTTACTACCATACCATAAATTAATTAACTGAAACTCAGAGATTAAGTCAGCTAAAACAGAGCTACTAAAGTTAAAAAAAAAAAAAAGCAGTTCAAAATTAGGTGATTTTTTTCTGACTGCCCCAGTATCATTGCTGAGGTAATTTAAGTTACAATGAAATATTGCAAAGTTTATTAATACAAGACCCTCTTACCTGTGTCTGTCTTAAACTATGGTTCAAATTCAATCACTGTCTTAAAGATTACACATACTTACATACACAAATGCTCATGAGCACATAACAGGAGATATCTGCAATGGAGCACAGTTTCTTAAATTTTAATCAGTGACTGGGCAACTTCTTCTATTACAACACTTCTTTCCAAGTGTACAGCTGGCATAGTGAGGAGGTAAAAAGTAGATTATATGAATTGTCCTGTGCCTTTTCTTCCAGACATTAATGGCACTCTTGCTGTAATGTAGATGCAATTAAATCCTACTTTAGATAATAGGGAAAAATAGAAATTTCATATTAAAAATAATATACAGGAACTAAAGAAAAGAAAATTGTGAGACCATGAGACATTAAAGATTAGTCCAATGGCTTCTCTTTTACTTGTATTTTAATTTGTTAATAAATTGATTTTACAAATGTCCTTATTTAGAAACTTTGCTTCTACTCATTCATTGAATTTTCTGGCCTGTGTTCAAACTTCTCTACAACAGTATTTTAACAAAAAGTATAGT
This sequence comes from Plecturocebus donacophilus, assembly GCA_004027715.1. Lineage (NCBI taxonomy): Eukaryota > Metazoa > Chordata > Mammalia > Primates > Pitheciidae > Plecturocebus > Plecturocebus donacophilus. The sequence goes on from PVKP010001228.1 coordinate 109,384, forward strand.
CCAACCCTGCAATGTTTGGGTCAGTGACAATACGTGATTAAAGAACTACTGAATGAAAGGTGACATATTTTTATAAATAAAAGTATGATTTTTGTAGAATGATATTCTTCGTGCAAATTCTATATCAATTAGTACAACTGAAATTGTTAATTAAGAATATCGTTAAGCTAAATTTTAGTGTGGAGATCTAAGAGGGACACAAATGATTTAATTATTGAATGTCCAATTGGCAAAAAAAAAAAAAAGTCTAGGGTCATGAAGTATGTTTAGGTTACTCTCAAGAATTTTTTATAATAGATCAGTATTCTCCAGGCTTCCTTCTTAGAGAATACTAGACCCTTCTATAATAAGCAAGTTAACCCCAGTTCTCCCTGGAATAGCTACCAATTTATCTTCTTGTTAAAATGAATCACTAGCAAGTAAGAATAATCCCTCACTTGATGTTTAGCCTGCTGGATGCTGCTCTGTTCTGAGTGATTTATGATCATACATTTAAATAATTATATTGGTCCTGTTGTTGTAATATTTTATCACAGCTAACAAGAAGATACATGCAGACAAATGTATTACAACCTTCCCTCTCTTCAAGTATTTTCCTCTATTAGAAATGAAACAACTCTAAAATAATAAACCACCAAATCTATCCCCAATGGAACTTGAAGAATAAGCCTACATTATTATAATCTTATTTTATAATTTACAGCAATCAAAACATTCATGGCTAATGTTTACACAGCTACCTTCTACTAAATATAGATTGGAGTGTATTTCACATAAGAGAAAAAAATTAAACTTTACCTCTTTATGGAGGAAAATGTAACTAAAAGGTCAGGAGAAATTGCTTTAGAAATCAGAATAATAAAATGGATACTTAAAGAAGAAATTAGATATTCAGCACTTAATATAAATTTTGGTAAGTTGAAAATATTTTAAATAATTGAGATGGTAATGGTGATGATGATGATGATGATAATTCTGTGGGGAGAGAAGACTTTTCCTGCTTTAGAACAAAGTGCTGGAGTGCTGTCACATTTCAGAAAATACACAAGAGAATTATTCTTTTGATAAGAGAACATTAAATAAGCATCCAGAAATCACAGCAACCATACTGATTATAAGCCATCCCTGGCACTTAGAATCAATGCTCTACAGCTTGCTCAGTCTCAATTTTGTCCTTCCCTTTTTTCCTAGGGTTCTATTTTTCTCCAGTAAGTAAAATCATGGTCAGTAGCCATGGAAAGAAGAAACAATGCTGTATTTAGAAACAGAGGTCAAGGTCAAGTCTCTACTTAATAAAAGAAATAAAGAACTAAAGCTCAGGCCAAGGTCTCAAGTTTCCCAACTGCTTACATGGAAAAAAATGCAACAAAAGTGAGTAAAACATTGAACAATGATCTGGTTCATGTAAAAAGAATAATGTGCCAACATTTAATTAAATAATAAATGAGATTTATTGATAAGACTTATCCAGATTACACGATGATAACTCTAAATAGTGACTTCCATCTGCATTACTTTTATTCAGCAAATGAGACCAAATAAACTGCATTTATTTTGGGGAAAACAATTAAACGAAGTTAAGAATTTTATGCCTCATTTATTTTACTAAACATTAGTTTTATTAAATGCCAGTCTCTTATATTACTATTTGTACTCATATACTGTTTAAAAATGTTGATATCATTTTGAATGCTGATATTTACAAATAACAGAACACTAAATTGACATAAATAAGAAATAATATTTTCATAAAACAAAGTTAGAAGGTTAGCATAATTATTTCATGAGAACTCATATTCTTACAACTTTCTGTTCTGTCATCCTGAGCAAGCTGGCTTTTATCCTGACACTCTTCTGCCTTATGGCCAAAGGATTGTTATTCAAGCATCACAGATAACAAAGTAATGTGGAAGACAAAAATGTCATTTTTGCTTCAGCATTTCTTTCATTTTGGGGAGGAACTTTTCAAACACTTCGTATCACACATCTTCCTGCCCGCTCGACAACAATCATTCGCAAAAGGAAATAAGAATACCATTTAAGGTTTTGGCCAATTTCTATTATTTTCCTGGGCCTAAGAAGAAACTGAAATGCCCTGAAAGCAGTATCTTTGAATTCTTCAACCAAATTACAGATTTGACAGGGTAAAGAGGGAATGGCTGATGGGAAAGAACATTAGCGTCTGCCCCATTCACATGATTTAAGTCCAATTGTATTTAAATAAATATCTCGATCAACTTTTATATTTTTGCTTTTAAATTTTTAGTTTATGTTGGAAAATTTTTTTGCCATAGGATATGTAATCATGTCATTTTCTTTCAAGCAGGGCTTTAATTTTCTATGACTTAATTTATCCACCAACACTATTTCTCTCAAATTCAAATATTAAAAATTAGGCCTTTTTTACACTCTCATTTTAAAAAATACACATACAAATCTATACACATAAGAATTTTAACTTAATCAAATTTTAAACTTCCATTTAAAAATTAGTATTAAGAAAAATTATCTAAAACTTAGAAATTCTGTTATAAGAGATTTCAGCATATCATTTCAATATCATACTGAAAAGCTTTTAACAGGGTCACCTAAAGAATACTTAATTAACCAAAGGAATGTACTTTCATTTGACCTTGAAATTTACTAAAAAGTTAAGACCTCAGACCCTTCAAAGTTACATACTAATTTGTAAATCTTATCTGAATGTCTTTTCCTGCTAAATGTCATTCCAAAAATTATGGTTTTATTGCCCTGTAGGACATTAACTGTCTTGTTGAACTTACATAAAGTCTGTACTATGTAATTTTTGTTTTTCTAAATTCTCATTTGGATCAGATTTTTGATCGTGCTGTTTTTCTCCTTTATGTGTTAAACAAAATCTTTGAAATGTGATCACTGTATATTTGTATGAGAGTCGTGCTTTAAGTTTTTGACAATTATACTTTGACATTACAGAGTAAACAAATGAAAATAACTGATAATGACTTTTATCTTTGTCATATGCTTCAAATATTTAGTATCACTAAACTTAGAGATGTGCTAAGATATACAGGCAATCAGGTGTGACCTAGGAAGCCACTTCATTCAATCAGAAAGTTTTTACTGTGCTAAAGTATAAAACAAATGCTTATAATTCTTTTGTGCAAGAGTTGAATCCTATTTAGGATCTTTGTCAAAATTTCCAATAATAACTCAGAATTTTTTAAATTCGGAGACCTTAGAAATAATATAAATAACTACTTTTTAACATGTTTAACTGCTCTACCAAAATGTAGTTAAAGTAGAAAAATAAAAGTTACCAAAGGGTCGTAGGGAAGCAAATCACTTACCATTCTTCAGTCTCTGTCATAAGATTTTGCTGGGCAAAATAATTTCAGTATATTTTCACTAAAAGATGGTAAGATAATTTCATTACACATTTCCATTAAGTTTTTTATATGAAATTTTCTCCCAATACAGAGCTGTGCATTAAATAAATAATTTATTTCTTAATTTCTCATTTTTTACAAATGTAAAAATGATTTGGCTTCTTTTTCACTTACTTATGCCCTTAATTTTAAGCATTATTTGTGAGAAAATGAATTGGAGACATAAAATTGGTTCAGCTGTTTTATCAAATGGTGCTGAATTTTCTAATTTCTCTATCAGACAATCAAAGCTTTGAAACAACTTGTCATTTCTTTCAGAGTGCCAAATTGTCTATGAAAAACCTCAGGATCTTTAACCACCAGAATCTACATTGCCAACCTAAAAAATGAAACCTTATATCATGTTATTTGTATATGTTTGCTTTAAGACTTTCAAAGTTCAATTCTTATTTGATATCATTCTTCTAAAGGCAATCAGACCAAATAAGTAAAGAAAATGACAATGAATGTTCTTGGGAGTATTTATTTATTCTATGTTTTAATCACAATTATAAAATAGAAAAATGAATCAAAATTTTGATGAGATTTCAAAATTCATAGCCATAGAGCAAAAGTAGTAAAACATCTGCACAGTAGTGAAGAAAATATTTGTATTTTGCTTTCTCAGTAACATATAAAATAGAGCAAGAAAGAGTAGTAAGGAATAATTTACAAATGAGAAATAGTGATCATTAGTAACTTAAAATATTTATTTTGTCTCATAGACTATACTTTTGGGTGTAAAATCATTGAAACAAGTCAAAATTCTAACAACTTGGAAAGGTAAAACTGGAAAAATGCCCTTTGATAATTACTAACAAGTATTAAGAAGAAAATATTAAGACTATCTTCTAAAAATAGTGATTTACATATACAGTAAAATATGTTTCTTTTTACCTAGTTTGATAAGTGCCCTCAATCTTTACCTACAAACCCTTGGGTACATAGGAGGGAATGGCACAGTAGACTCTAATGAAATTCAAACAGAAAATTTATGCTTCTAGTCTTAGATCAATTATGACCATAGAATCTGCTTCACATTGCAATAGTTAACATATTCAGATAAAGAGTGAGAGAAAAAAGAGAATTTTTTTCTACTTTGTGTCTTATACTTATCATATATCCATATCTCATCTAATTTTCCTTTATTTAACTGGTTCTACCAACAATCCCAACTACAAGGTTGTTAATCTAAGTACTGTCAAGAATTTTTGTTTGTTATGCTTTCCTTCTCACAATATAATCCAGATTTTCTCCTTATATCAGCAATAGTTTTTTGAGCTCTACTTTGCAGCAGTAAATTAAAATTGAATGCTCCCTTTTTTACTTTATTGTACACACTACCTTCTTTATATTCGTCTTGATTTTCATAGCTATCCCCTTCTAATTCCTTTATTGTACCTCACCTGGTTTCTTTCTCAATCCCAAATAATTATAAATTTCCAAGCTATTTAAATTTCCAAGTTGTTTAACCAAAAATTACCTCAAAATTAGTTTCCACCTATAGAGGACTTTGAACAGAAATAAACTACATTATTTTAACTTCTTTTTTTAACTTGTCATCTGGATCAAAAGTTTAAGATCATTGTTTTCATTTGTGTCTTCAGCTGTGGCATAACTTTGAATATACTGTTGATTATATTTGCCTGGCAAAGTTGAAACCCATAATTTAAGTTGAAAGTGTGATATTTAAATGGATATATAATTTCATGCACAACAATCCACAAAATATTAAGATAATTAATATCATTATGATATCACAGACTCAGGTGTCTGATTCAAACCAGAGTTGTTTTCAATATGCTACATTATCTGCTTGTATATCCCATCTGTTGATTCTTTAGCATCTTGCAACTTGAAGTATGGCCTCCAACTAGCAGCATCTTCATTAGCTTAGTGTTTTTTAGAAGTACTGAATCTCAGGTACCACTCGAACAATTGAAATAGTACACACATTTTAACAAGATTGCCTTGTAAATGGAATGAAGTTTTAAAGGCACTGTCTTAGTACATTTCACATATAAGCAAGAGTAAAACTCATCTTTCTTACTTAATTTCCAGATCAGGGTACAGTAATCCTTTTTCTTAGAAAAATAAATTTCATTTCACTTCAGTGAAAGGCTGGATTCTGTTATATAACTCTCTTATATAAACTCTTTTGAAATTCATTTATTCTCATATAATTATTAAGAACTTAAGATGAGCCAGATACTACTCCAAGTTCTGGGAATTTCATAGTGATATAAAGAGAAAACCTTGCCCTTGTAGAAACTATAATGTTTGTCTACATTATAGACAATGTAGGCAAACAATATACAAGATTAATAACTAAAATATATAATAGGTTGCATGGTATGAAGTACAAAAAACGGTAACAAAGCAGTAAGGAAAAGAGAAGAGTGTCAGAGCGAGTTTAGGGTTGCAAATGTAGAGAAGGTTGTCAGAAATTTTGAACTAAGTATTTTTTTTCAAACCATATTTTCCTTTTTATGGCCTCAACTCCAATATTCAAGTAGAAAATACCCAAAGCTGAACTTTAGCCTTAATTTCCCAGCGGTTTTCTGGCTTCAAACACATAACAATCTTTTCATATATTCACTAACAATTTAACATCATAGATTTGCTACTATCAAATTAATAGTCTGATGTCTTTTGAGGACTCCTTTGATGGTAATATTCTTTCTTAAACCTTTTCCCAAGCCTATGATTAGGGAAGCCCTAAACTTCATCAATTTGTGCAAATTCAAACACTCTTTCTCCAAGGATTTCTTTCTCTTCAGGGTCCCTTCAGGGCTTTGTCTTTGTAGCCTAAACACAAATCTGCAGTTCAACTCTCTTTCAAAGTTTGCAAAAGATCATCTTAAAAGCACTAATGAGCAATGTAAATTTAATATAAGATTCTATAACAAAGATAGAAAATAATGTTTGCAATTGCAGTCATAGGTTGGGTTTCCCAAAATGGAGATTGCCTTACAGGGGGTTGATTGGAGAGTGCTATCAGGAACCACACCAGAAAAGTTATGACAGTGCAGAACTGAAAAAAGAAAGAAGCTGGATTGTGATGTTTGGGTTGCAAAAAGTACCTCAAGCGACTGAAGCAGAGGGAGTTCTGAAGTTGAGATGGCCTTCCGGAGTTGTTCATAAGTGCAGCAAGTCTTCTATACTTTTACTTTAAATAGTCACCCTCCTCTATCTTTGCTATGGAATCTTCTATCAAGCTTGTGACATGGTATTACTTATGTTGCGTCAGGTCCTCCAAGAAAAAGACACCAAGATAAGATTAGCCATTTGCCATATATTTAGAATGGCAATATTTGTGAGGGAAATTGAGAAAGAGTAAGGAGGAAGCTTGCAATGCTATAAAACTTTGATGAAGATCTAATCGAGGTAAAGGAGAGAGAAGAAAAAAGATTGAGTGGAAGCATGTCAGATTCAATGCAATTATAATGGAGTTTGGTAAGGTTGTTAGGGAGTCCTTGAATCAAATTTGCTTGCCAGAGGAGTCCTCTACTTCCTATGAATAGATTTGCCTTAGTATCCTTTACATGCTCAATCATTGGCTGGGAATAGTCCACAAGAAGTTTGGACTTAATTTCAGAGCTCAGGCAATTAAATGTACCTGCAGAGATCTGCAAGGTGTATTCTTATTACTGTCACAATGAGGTGCTAGAGTTGCTGTTCCAAAATCAGGGCATGGAGGCATGAGTCTGGAATGTGAGGGATTCACTGGGATTTCCCCTAGTGCTTCTTTGTTGGTGATGAGAGTGAGCATTTGTAGCAATCATGGACTGAGAACACTGAAGTATTGAGAGGCGTACAAAACTCAGGAATGAAGATCTGTGCCCATGAGGCAATGGACTTAGACAGTAACAATGCCCACTAAGATGATGGGTCTCCAAAATGGGAAGTAGAGAAAGAAGGTGTTGAATATAGATTACGGCCTTTAATCTGTAGCAGCAAATAGATTTCACTAACATTCTCAATTTAAGCTCTTATGTTAGATACTGAGTACCGCCACTATTTTGAAATGCCAGTGACAGAGTGGAATCTATATTTGACATAAGCATATCTGAGCAATGCAAGAGGGAGATAGTAGCCAGCGTTATTGATAAAGCACTCCATATTTCCTTGGTTTACCTGTGTCTTCACTTGCGATTATGAAGAAAAAATGTTGTGCCTCACCGTCCCTCAGTGGGACTATCCAGAAGCACATTCAACACATTTTGTCAGAGGGTACTCAGCAGAATCCCAACAATGCACTCATTAACACATTCTATACTGACTTTTTTTTTTCTTCCACTATTATTTTTCCTATTCTCTGGATTTCATTTTTTTGAATTATCTACTAAATAAAGTACTGGTATCCAAGTTTTATATCATGGTAATTTTGAGGGGACTACAAACTAAGATAATAAGGAAACTAGGCTTTGTTCTTAACTGTCAAGAAGCTTTTTAGATAGCATTTGCTATTTTGGTTCCAGTCCTAGGAATTGTTTATGACCTTTCAGCAATATAGCTGGAAAACTGCAATTGTTCATTACTCTGATTCTCAGAATGTTAGTAACAACATCATCTCCTAGAGTGAGGAAAACATTTTAACCTCATGAATTTATTATAGTTGGAAACTGATAGTGTATGTTATTTTTCATTCTTAATGTAATAACTATTTTGGTAGTTGCGAAGAAACTTAGCTCACATACCAAAAATGATTTGAGTTTATTCTCTTCCAGTCAAAACCAGATTAAATAGATTAAAAAAGGATGTACTTTTGGCTCTTTCATTTAAAAAAAGTTTCTATAATAATTATCTTGAAATATGCTGATGAAACAAGACAGTGATTGTAAAATGCATCGTTGAGTGAAATAAATTATTTTTTAGTAGATTATTCAGTTATTCACATGCTAACTAGAAGGTAGGTGTCACAAAATTTTAGGTGAAGAAGAGAAGAGCAAGATATTTCTCCTTTTTTCTCTTGTAATATGAAGTACAAAGATTGAGGAATAGAATATTGAAATGTGGTTTATTGCATGGAAAGCTTTAGTGAGGAGACATACATCAAAGAGAGAAAGATCTTTTCACCAATGCCTTTTCATAAAGTCACTGATGGCATTTATAATGGTGCTTCTCTCTGATGAAGCAAACAGTTAGTTTTGTTTTGTTTTCTTTCAAAAGAAATAAAAATCAATATCTGAGTGACCACCAAAATGTCAAAATCAACACTGTACATTTAAACCTCCACATTTCACTAATGATTTAAGTTTCAAGTATCATGAAACCTTGCTTTTTTCCTGATCATTTCTTTATATTTCATAAATATTTGAATAATATTATTGATTAAAAATCCCACTATTTTTACAGTAAGTTATTTTTTATAGTAAATTAGTCCAAAAGTGTATGTTCTGAAATATAACTGGCCAGAAATGAAGAAAGAACCGACTTAACGTTTATTGTACCCATAAGAACACCATTACTGGAAGACAAACTATTAATATGATCTTGTAGGAAAAATTAACTAGATAAGGGAATGCCTTAAAATTCCTATATTATTTCAAAGAAATCAAATATTAAAATCTCTACAGTATAAATGTTTAAATATTTAATATTTTTCATGTGACAAGTTTTGGAATTATATTTCATCATTTTTAATATACATGTATGATAGGAAAATAATGCCTCTATGCTTTAATAATGATTCTAATAATTTTACTTTTTACAGAAATTTAATATGGTGGGACTAGGGAAAATGCTAATTTACATTCTTTATTTTTCCTTCCTAAAGACAATGATGATTTTACATTTCTATGGTAATGGTGCCGTTCTGAAATAGATTCTTTTGCATGCACAGCTTTCAAGAAATCATATGCAGGCCACATTCTTAAGAATCAGCAACTATGTGAAATGAATATTCAAAGAAGGTACAAATCTCTAAACACCACTTCTGCAGGGCCAGTTGATTCCCTTGTTAAAGTAGGTAGAGTTCTCAATGCTGGAGTATATATTCAAGTCATCTGAGAAATCTTACACAGATAAGCCTCTCTCACTGCAGGGAAATCTAGGCAAAATAAGATTCAAGGCAGTAAAACATTAAAATAGTTACAACAGCATTTCTCCCATGATTGAGTAGTTCTTTTAAACTGAAATATTTCTAGACATTCTGAGTTAGAGAAAAGTGCAGCTTAAGAGAATATTCTATTGAGGCTTAGGAAGATATTTTTGATTCAATATTAGATGATATAAAGAAAAGTAGTAGACAAAAATGAAAGACTGGTCTGAGTCTAATAGATCTCATAAATCAGGTATTTGAGCACTCTGTATTAAAACAGAACTTCAGGTAACATCACAATATGTTTCTTTCCCAAGTCTTTTTTTAACAGAAAAAAATAAAAGCTTGAGGAATTTAAAACTAAGACTTCTTGATAGAAATATGAAAGCTACTAAAAAAAGAACTTACATAATGTAGTTAAATGAATAAAAGTATTTGACAATATGTTTTCATAGATGAGTTGGTCTTGTTCAAAATGAATTGCCAAATGTATCTTGAGTTTAGCAGAGTTACTTCTTTTTCTTTCTTTTTTAAGGGAATCTTACTCTGTGGCCCAGTCTGGAGTACAGTGGCACAATTTCAGCTCACTGTAACATCTGCCTCCAGGGTTCAAGCAATTCTCCTGCCTCAGCCTCCCTAGCAGCTGAGATTATAATCACAAGCCACCACATCCCAGGAAACTTTTGTATTTTTACTAGAGACAGGATTTCAGCATGTTGGGCAGACTGATCTTGAACTCGTGACCTCGTGATCCACCCTCGTCCTCCCAAAGTGCTGGGATTACAGGTGTGAGCCACTGTGTGAGCCAGGTCCTACCAAAGTTACTTGGATATTTTAAAAGGCTTTGTTTTGTTTTGTTTTGTTTTTCACATGTAGGCTATTGACTAGTGTTATGATGGAAGTTTACCAGAAGAAATAAGCAGCATGGATATGAAGAAGTGATAGACTTATTTTCCCAAATGCTTTATTAAAATATTAAACCAAATGTAGACATGTCCATACGTCTGCCCTGCAAAAGAAAAGAACAATATATGTCATAAAGTAACAATATATCTCTTGCATAATAAGAGCACAGAAAGCAAAAGCATTGATTTGGGAGAGTTTTCTTTGATATCTGCCAATCACATGCATATTGTTTTAGGAATGTTACGATTTTCACCACCAGTTTTTTAGATTTGACTTTACAAAATCAGAAAGCATTAGATTACTATTTTTGGAAGACCTGTTCCCTCCATCTTGTTAAGGTCTCACCACATGCATTGCTACCAACATTTAAAAATGTACTTTAAAAATAACTTAAAATTTAATTTTTGGCCATAATATCAGATTTCTCTCATTTGCATTTTCAAAAGAAAAGGATATAAAAAATTAGCTAATAAAATATTTTTTCAAAAACCTTCAAGGTTTTACATGGTGTTTTGTTTTACTCCAGACTTCAAAGCATTATAATCCTCTTTAAAATTATTTTTCTGCAGTTAAACTTGAATTCCTAGCGAGAATTAGGATGCATAGGCATTAGAATGAAAGCTCCTTGAAGGCAGGAGTCTTCGTGGCTGTATCCTCAATGCTCAGCACCCTGCTTGGCACATAGTAACAAACAGAATAAAGAAATTACTCACAACGTGGTATTTCAAAAAACTAGGGTATTCAGGCTGGGTGCAGTGCCTCAGGCCTGTAATCCCAGGACTTTGGGAGGCTGAGCAAGGAGGATCATGAAGTCAAGAGATCAAGACCATACTAGCCAACATGGTGAAACCCTGTCTCTACTAAAATTACAAAAAAAGAGCAGGGTGTGGTGGTACCTGCCTATAGTCCTACCTACTCAGGAGGCTGAGGCAGGAGAATTTCTTGAACCTGGGAGGCAGAGGTTGCAGTGAGCCAAGATTGCACCACTCTACTGCAGCTTGGCAACAGAGCAAGACTCCATCTCAAAAAACAAAACAAAACAAAACAAAACTAGGGTATTCAGTAGTGGAGGGGGAAACAAAGGTTACTGGAATAGTACAATATTTCCAAGAAAAAAAAAATGTAAAGAACAATCCTAAACCAAAAGAAGCCATTTAAATTTTATCTGCCTGTCAAAGATAACATTCCCTTTCTACAAAGAAAGTGCTACTCTAGTCTGCTTTCATTTTTTTCTCATCAAAGATTCCTTCCTACTTTTATAATCTCAAAGCAGAAATGTAATATCATATTGAATTCTGAATTTAGGTGAGCATAGTAAAACTGTCTTTAAGTTATGACTTGAAACCAGATATTTTATAGGTAGCATATACTTTCATTTTGTGGTGTACTTAGTCTCAGATCAGGAAAAATTAATGTTTTATGTACCTTACAGACCAATTCTTTTTTGTTTATGGATGGGAGCCATGATTTTATGTTTTTCTCTCAAAGTCACACATACTGAATTTCATAGAACCACTTTACCAGCTTAGTTGGAACTATCCCTCCATTTATAAATAGAGATTATTAATCAGAATAATTTTTCAGTGTCTCTGATTTTCGAAATCCATGTAAATAATAATTTTTCTTAAATCATTATAAAAGTTTAAAATTTACTATAGCATATTTTGCATACCTATAATTCTTCAAAGGATAACTATATTCTCATTTTTATTCTGAATTTCTTAATTACATGGTAATAAAATTCATCACACTGACAGAGAAACAGAGGAAAATTATATGATCACTTCACTAGATGTAGTAAAGCATTCGATCACAGATATCTCTTTTCTAAAATTCTGGAAAAGTAATAAGAGTAGATGCATCAATCTGATAAAGAATATATAATCCCAAACCAAATAACATCTTTATGGTGAATTGGTAAATTATTGAGAAGTTGGATATGATAATTCATGCCCACTATTAGCATGTTTAATGTACTTATCTTGTTCATATTATCCAGGATAACAATAAATTAAGCTAATTATGGTTTATTTGCACAGTAAGATAGTATTTATAGCAGTGAAAATGAATGAGCACATGCTACATGCAACAACATAGATGAAACTTACAAACAAGATGTAAACCAAATGAAACCAGTCACAAAAGAAAACTGTTTCCATTTATATAAAATTCAAAAATAATAATCAAGATGCAGAATAAGAAGTCTCAAATTTTACTACCCATCTCCCCACAAAAGGAAGTTCGATCAGCAATTATCTTCAGAATAGAATATACTTTTGAAAAGCTCAACACTTGGAAGTAAGTCTGAGACACTCATGCAGTCTATAGAACCAAGTTAAGTTTGAATTAGAAGGATAAGAAGAATGGTTTCATTCTGACTATGCTATCCATCCCCCTTCCTTAATTTGGTACAATGCCAGATGGAGAGGATTTCCCTGGGCCTACCATTTCTACACGTAGAAGGGAATACCAAAAGTATTCATGCAGCTTTTCTAGCATTAGGAGACACTTCCCAGGCAGCCCACTGTGGTCTCACCAAGAGTGGAACACCAGGGAAAACAGTGCAGCTAGACTTCTCAGGATCAGATAGAAACAAAGAAAAGAAACAGTTGTCATAATGACCAATATGTGGATCTTGTTGATGCCTCTTTTTTCCTGCCAGCTGTGGTGCTTGATCACTGATATCAGCCAACCTCATAGCTCACCCACAAAGCTGAGGTGATTGCCTGCAGAAGCATGGTCGGCAGTTTACCCTAGCTTGAATCCCTAGACTGCTAGCCTACCTGCTCAACCTGAGCCAATCCTAACCACACTGGGAGATATCTGCCTTCACTCATTTTGGAGAAGCTAATGAGCTAGACAAGTTTGACCTGAGAATCCAAGCAGCAGCTCCACTCAGCTGAGAAGCACTCCCAGTGTCTCTGCTAGCACAGAGACTTTCATTTTCATATATTTCTGGGAAGTGTAGGGGCTAAATCAAGTTGATCTGGAAAGTCAAGCAGCAGCTCCTCTAAACCAAATTGACCCTGCCCAGGCAGGGAGACTCCCATCTCTGCACATTTTGGTGAAGCATAGGGTCTAGACTTCCTTCCTTATCTTGGGAGTCTGACAGTCATTCAAATCACCCAAAATCTAACCCCATGGCTGCACAGTGACATGGAGGCAATCCTCAATCATCCATTTCTAAGGAGCATAGCCTCTGGTTCTGTCTGCTTCAAGTTGTAATTTTGGCTTGCCCTAGCCTGCAACTCTACCAAATTGCAGATTCCAAAGAACAAAATTACACAGCTAGGGAATAGATCATGTAATTGGCCTGACCAGAAGCCATTGCAGCATCTATCTAGTAGCTCTGCCTCAGAGCAGAGACCAGCCAGTGGTATAAGCAGACAGAAATGCCCAGCCAGCAGCCCCACCCAACATCACATTAAGGGCAGTGACCAGCAAACTGGAGAATTCCAAATAAGCTCTGCCTACCTTGGATCATCACTAGCTGCCTTTCTAAATCATTGGCTAGGCTAGATAATGAAGGGCTATCTCTGCCAAAAGACATTTGTAAAGGCCAGAAATAGAGGTTTTGTTCCCCAAATGTGCAGACAGCAATGCAAGGATAGAAGGATTGTAAAAAATCAGAGGATCATAACACCTCCAAAAGAAATAACTAGAGATCCGATAATTAACCCCCAAAAATGGAGATCTACAATACGACTGACAACAAATTTAGAATATTCAAAAAAGTTTAGTGAACTATAATTATATAGGGATAGAAAATTTAATAAAATTTAGAAAACACTACATTAAAAAATGTGAGAAGTTTGGCAAAAAAAGAACTTTTTAAAGCCAAACAGACATCCTAGTGATGAAATGAGTAAACTGAAAAAAAAAAAAAAAAGAAAGCTTTAATATCAGACTTAAGCATCAGAAGAAATCAGTGAGTTGGAAAATACACAATCAAAATTATGCAGTCAAAGGAGAAAGAAGATAAAAGATTGAAAAAAGAATGAAGAAAGCCTACAAGAATTTTGGAACACCATCAAGAGGGCAAACTTTTGCATTAGAGGAGCTGCAAAAGCATAAGAAAGAGAAAAAGGACCAGAATTCATAAGAAAAGAAATAATATCTTTTCTCATCTGGAGAAACATGCCAACACCCAGGTACAGGAAGTGCAGAAACTCCAACCAAATTAAACCAAAAAAGGAGTACAATAAGACAAATAATAAAACTATCTGTATTCACATGCGTTGTGTTGTGAGGAATATCTGAGACTGGATAATTTCTAAAAAGAGGTTTATTTCACTCATGATTCTGCAGGCTGTACAAGAAGTATGTTACTAGCGTCTGCTTCTAGCGAGAGGTTCAGGAAGATTTTTACTCATGGTAGAAGGTGAAGGGGAGGTGGTGTGTCTCATGGTGAGAAAGAGAGCACGAAAGCAAATAGAGGATGTTCCCAGACGCATTAACAACCAAAGACAAAGAAAAAATTCTGAGAGCAGCAAGAGATAAGAAACACATAAAATACAAAGTAGTATTGATACAACTATCGGAAGATTTCTCAGTAGGAATCCTGCAGGCAAGGAGAGAGTGGGATGATATAGTCAAAGAGCCAAAGGAGAAGAAAAACAAAGAAAACTTTGGAATGAGAATACTTAACTCAGCAAAGCTGTCTTTAAGTAAAGTGAGAGAAAAGGCTGGGCATAGTGGCTCATGCCTGTAATCCCAACACTTTGGGAGGTTGAGGCGGGTGGATTACTGGAGGTCTGGAGTTCAAAACCAAGCTGGTAAACATGATGAAACCCCATCTCTATTAAAAATAAAAAGCTTAGTTGGGCATGATAGTGCATGCCTGTAATGAAACCACATCTCTATTAAAAATATAAAACTTAGCTGGGCATGATGGTGCATGCCTGTAATCACAGCTACTCAGGAGGCTAAGGCAGGAGAATTGTTTGAACCTGGGAGGTGGAGGTTGTGGTGAGCCAAGATCACACCACTGCACTCCAGCCTGGGTGACAGTAAGAGACTCTGTCTCAAACAACAAACAAAAAAGAAGTGAGAGAAAAATAAAATCGTTTCCATACAAACAAAAGCTAAGGACCCTCACCACTTGACCTGACTTAAAGGAATTGCTAAGGAGAATTCTTTAAATTGAAACAAAAGCTGTTAGTCAATAAAATGAAACACAGATGAGCACATAAATCAGCATAAATAAAACAGAATCATATTTTAGAATACTCTAAACCTATAATGATGATTTTTTTAAAGAAGCTCAAACAACTAAATAAAAAGAAAAAATGGCAAGAGACTTGACTAGATATTTCTCCAAAGATAGAAAAATGACAACAGATAAGCAAATTAAAATCAAAAAAGATATGATCTCACACCTGTCAGAATGGTGTGAAACAAAAGATAAGTCTTGGTAAGGATGTAGGGAAATTCGAACCTCTGTATAAAGTTGGTGTAAAGGTAAATTAATAGATCCATTATAAAAAACTCTATGGAGTTTCCTCAAAAGATTAAAAAAAGAACTACCATATGATCTAGCAATCCTACTTCTGAGTGTTTACCCAAAACAACTGAAATCAGTTTGTTGAAAAGATGTCCAAGCTCCCATGTTCATTGGAGTGATATTCACAATAGCAAAGTTAGAAAAACAACATAAGTGTCCATCAACAGATGAATAAACAAATAAAATATGGTATATATACACAATGGAATACTATTTATCCTTAAAAAAAATAAGGAAATTTTTGCTGATAACTCTCAATAAACTTGGTATCAATGGAACATATCTCCAAATAATAAAAGCTATTTATTAAAAACCCACAGCCAACATTATACTGAATGGGCCAAAACTGAAAGCATTCCCTTTGAAAATCTGGTACTAGACAAGGATGCCCTCTCTCACCATTCCTATTCAGTACAGTATTGGAAGTTCTAGCCAGAGCAATCAGGCAAGAAAAAGAAATAAAGGGTATTCAATTAGAAAAGGAGGAAGTAAAATTGTCTCTATTTGCAGATGACATCACTGTATATTTAGAAGACCACATCATCTCAGCCCAAAATCTCCTGAAACTGATAAGCAACTTCAGCAAAGTCTCAGGATACAAAATCAATGTGCAGAAATCACAAGTATTCCTATACACCAATAAAAGACTTAAAGAGAGCCAAATCAAGAATGAACTGCCATTCACAATTGCTACAAAAAGAATAAAATACCTAGGAATACAACTAACAAAGGATGTAAAGGACCTTTTCAAGGAGAACTACAAACCACTGCTCAAGGAAATAAGAGAAGACACAAACAGATGGAAAAACACACCATGCTCATGGTTAGGAAGATTCAATATCCTGAAAAAGGCCATGCTGCCCAAAGTCATTTATAGATTCAGTGCTATCCCC
This sequence comes from Plecturocebus donacophilus, assembly GCA_004027715.1. NCBI lineage: Eukaryota > Metazoa > Chordata > Mammalia > Primates > Pitheciidae > Plecturocebus > Plecturocebus donacophilus. The sequence goes on from PVKP010001228.1 coordinate 126,136, forward strand.
ATCAAGCTACCTATGACCGTCTTCACAGAACTGGAAAAAACCACCTTAAACTTCATATGGAACCAAAAGAGAGCCCACATAGCCAAAAAAGTTCTAAGCAAAAAGAACGAAGGTGGAGCCATCATGCTACCTGACTTCAAACTATACTACAAGGCTACAGTAATCAAAACAGCATGATGTTGGTACCAAAACAGAGATAGAGACAAATGGAACAGAACAGAGGCCTCAGAGGCAATACCACACATCTACCACCATCTGATCTTTGACAAATCTGACAAAATCAAGCAATGGGGAAAGGATTTCTTGTTTAATAAATGGTGTTGGAAAACTGGCTAGGCATGTGCAGGAAGCAGAAACTAGACCCCTTCCTGACACATTACACTAAAATTAACTCCAGATGGATGAAAGACTTAAACATAAGGCCTAAAACCATAAAAACCCTAGAAGAAAACCTAGGCAAAACTATTCAGGACGTAAGTATAGGCAAGGACTTCATGACCAAAACGCCAAAAGCATTGGCAACTAAAGCCAAAATAGACAAATGGGACCTAAGGAAACTTCAGAGCTTCTGTACAGCAAAAGAAACAATCATTAGAGTGAACCAAAAACAAAAAGAATAGGAAAAAATTTTTGCAATCTATCCATCTGACAAAGGGCTAATATCCAGAATCTACAAATAACTAAAACTGATTTACAAGAAAAAACAAACAAACCCATTCAAAAGTGGGCAAAGTACATAAACAGACACTTTTCAAAAGAAGACATTTATGAGGCCAACAAGCATATGAAAAAATGCTCATCATCACTGGTCATTAGAGAAATGCAAATCAAAACCATATTGAGATACCATCTTATGCCAGTTAGACTAGTGATCATTAAAAAATCTGGAGACAACAACTGCTGGAGAGGATGTGGAGAAATAGGAACACTTTCACACTGTTGGTGGGAGTGTAAATTAGTTCAGCCATTGTGGAAGACAGTGTGCCCTCAAGGACCTAGAAATAGAAATTCCATTTGACCCAGCAATCCCATTACTGGGTATATATCCAAAGATTCTATTATAAAGGCACATGCACACCTATGTTCATTGCAGCACTGTTTACAATAGCAAAGACCTGGAACCAACTCAAATGCCCATTGATGATAGACTGGACAAGGAAACTGTGGCACATATACACCATGGAATACTATGCAGCCATAAAAAACGATGAGTTTGTGTCCTTTGTAGGGACATGGATGAATCTGGAAACCATCATTCTCAGCAAACAGACACAGGAACAGAAAAACAAACACTGCATGTTCTCACTCATAGGCGGGTGTTGAACAACGAGAACACATGGACACAGGGATGGGAACATCACATGCTAGGGTCTGTTGGTGGGGAATAAGGGAGGGACAGCGGGGATAGAGATATTGGTGAGGGATAACATGGGGAGAAATGTCACATATAGGTGACAGGGGATGGAGGCTGCAAACCACATTGTCATGTATGTACCTATGCAACAAATCTGCATGTTTTGCACATACACCCCAGAACCTAAAGTGCAATTTTATATACATATATATATACACACATATATATACACATATATATATACATACACACACACACACACACACACACATATAGGATAATTTTTTTTTAGATTTATTGCAAAGCATGGTGAATACAGAAAATAATAAGAGTATCGCACATTTCAAAATTACTAAGAGAGTGATTTCAAATGTTTGCCACCACAAAAATATGAAGTATTTGAGGTTATAGCTTTACCTATTTCACAGTGAATTCATAAATAATAATACCATTTTGTAGCTCATAAATTTACACAATCATAACTTATCAATGTAGAATTAAAAGCACAAATAAAACTAGTATATGAAGTTATAAGTCAGAAAAGTGGTGCTTTGGAGAACCTACTGTTCACTAGCAAGCACAAAGGAGCTTTTGGGGTTCTAATAATACTCTATCTTTATCTGTGTGCTGATTACATAAAGTTGTCCCTTTTTTTAAAGCTTATCTGACTGATGTATTTGGTTATCATTTGTTTATTATTTTGTGTGTATGGTATAATTCAATAAAAGTATCTTAAAAAGGAATCTCTTACTTGCTACAATATAGTTCTCTCTGGTAAAATAACAATATAGTAATATAGCAATAGTATATGTTAAAAAGCATACTATTTAATACAGTAGTATAAAATAATGTGGTAAAATATATGATACATAAAAAATAATAGTGATAGATAACACATATGCATATTATAAATAATACATAGCATACTTAAAAGGTACACTAAATGTTTTATAAGTGTTTATTGTTAATTATGAAAATTATACTGTAACTCTATTATACATAATACATAATATAGTAAATGAATACAATAATGAAGAGAAAATATATGATATCTAACATGTCATGCTTATTGTGTGCACTGTCTTAAGTGCTTTATATCTTAATATACTTAATTGTATAAAAAATTACATGCACCTATTATTATCAACTTTCACATGAGATAGCAGAGGTACAGGAAAAACAGGAGACCAGATAAGTGCTTTGTCCAATGTCACACAGCTAGTTCATGGCAGAATGTATTATAAAGCCAGCTATAAAAAAGCAATGAAGAAAATGCATGATTCTCCATCAGCGACAGGTACACATTTGAGATGTGCCTTTACTATCTCATGTTACAGGCACATAAACTATTTTGGTGTAAATGAGAGATATTCTTGCTCCTAGTCAGTACCCACTTTTTCTATTTGTAAATTAATTTTCTTTCCCTCATCAAGTTATTCCTACAATCTTTCCTCATTGTCTCCAATAGTCGTGCTTCAACTGTGGTAAAATCACCATTCAACAAATAATCACTTAGTGAGAAATCACCTACCAAAAGTGGAGCTAAATTTTGCAGGTACAATTTTACCCTTGTGTCTCTGGCACCCCCTCCATTTCTATGAAAATAATGCAGGAGGATAGGTGCATTACAAAATACCTAGAATAATAAATTCTGTGGTCTTCTAATTTAATTCTACCATCATGAGATGAAACATATTATAACCTAGTTGCATTATTGTTTGTTTGTTTGTTTGATTTTGAGATGGAGTCTCGGTCTCTTGCCCAGGCTGGAGCGCAGTGGCACAATCTCAGCTCACTGCAACCTCCACCTCCTGGGTTCAAATGATTCTCCGGCCTCAGCCTCCTGAGTATCTGGAATTACAGGCACATGGCACCACACCTGGCTAATTTTTGTTTTAGTAGAGATGAGTTTCCACCATGTTGGCCCAGCTGGTCTCAAACTCCTTACCTCAAATGATCCATCCATCTCAGCCTTCCAAAGTGCTGGGATTACCAGCAGAGGCCACCACACCCAGGCCCTAGCTACATTTTCTATTCATTTTGAATTGGATTTTTGATAAAGCAGAAATAAATCCATTATTTGAATATATTATTTTACTAAAATGAGTTTGCCTCTCTCCTTAATATAGAGGTATGATGAAAAAAAGAACAAAAGAGGAGGACTGGATAAAATCAATATGCATTTTTCAGGCTATATATAATAATACCACTATAATTATTTGTGCCTCTAGGTGGTAGACTTGTTAATATTTTGGTACCTACCTCTTTAGTACATAGTATTCAATAAGTCTTTAAGCTGCACCTTTTCTTCTCAAGCCTCATACATGTAAATAAGTAAGGAACAGATTCATACAGTATTATGCTATTTCATGTGATTTCCCTTTATCTTGGGTTTACTTCCATTGCAAATTGTTCACATCTTAAAATTGGATAGTATCCGTGACACTTTGTGCAACTACAAAAGATGAAAAACTCTCTTAATTTTTTTTCATTTTTTAAAAAAGTTTTATTTTTAAGTTTTCCTTAAATCTTTCAAGTAGATTTTAGGTTGGCTGTACTGTGTGTGTACGTATGGTAAATTGAAGAAAGAAAACAATAATCTTCAGTGATTTGTTCTAAGCATACCAGTCATTTGTGTTTTTTTGTATATACTTCAAGTGCTGGGTTTTTAAAATCACCTCATTGGTGTACGATTCAAAACAAACTTGATTTTTCAGAGGTCCGAAGAATGCAGTAGGAAATTATCTATTTAAATCTACATTTTATAAATAAAGATAGGAAAACAAGTATTAAGCAGTTTGTTGAAGGCCACAATATCTCTCACTGATATATCCAATTTAAATTCCTCAGCTGCCTGAAAGTGAAAAATGCATTTTTTATTTTTTTCTTAGAAATGCTATCATCAAAGCAAGGACAATAGAATAAGAGGCTATAACTTCCGCATTAGAGTGTAGTATTTAAATTTGTTTCAGTATTAATTAGTTTCATTTGAGCTGGCTGAATTTAAGATGAAGGTAATATCTGGGCTTTCTTTAAGTCAGTAAGGTTTATAACTTTATTCAGGATACCGATTAATATAAATCATTTCCCCAATCTTCTGTAGCTTAATTGAATATATATTTATATCTTTTTTGAGTTTTTAAAATTATTTTTAATAGACATAATTCTACATATGTATGGGGTAAAAAGTGATATTTCAATACATGTATACAATATGTAATGATCAAATTAGGGTAATTAGCATACTGATCACCTCAAATATTGATCATTTCTTTATATTGAAAACATTCAAAATTCTCTCTTCTACCTTTTCAAGATTATACTATAAATTATTAAATATATCAGCTCATAATGCTATAGAACACTACGATTTATTCCCATCTAGCTTTAATTTCATATACATTAACCAACCTCTCCTTAACTCTATCTCCCCACCCTCCTTTGTCAGCTTCTAGAGTAGCAACTTTTCTAATCTTTACTTCAATGAGATCAACAGTTTTAGCTTCTACATATTAGTGAAAACATGTCATATTTATATTTCTGTGCCTGACTGATTTCACTAAATATAATGTCCTCCAGGCTCATTTGTGTTATCATAAATTATAGGATTTTAACTTATTTATAGCTGAATAGTATGACAATGTGTTCATGGGTAACATTTATTTATCCATTCATCTGTTGATCATTTAGGTTGATTACATATCTTGGCTACTGTGATGAATCTGTAGTAGATGTAGGAGTTCAGATTTCTGTTTGACATATGATTTCCTTTGAATATATGCCCAATACGGAGAATGCTTGATCATATGGTAGTTCTAGTTTTAACTTTATAAGGAACCTCCAGTGTTTTCCATAATGGACTAACTTATGTTCCCACTTACCATGTATAAGTATTTCCTTTTTTTTCCTGCATCACTACCAGCATTTGTCATTTTATGTCTTTTTTCTAATAGCCATTCTAACTAAGGTGAAATAATATCTTATCAAGATTTGCCTTGTATTGATAATGATGCTGTATTTTTTCATACATTTATTGGCCATTAGTACGGCTTCTTTGGAGAAATGTCTAATCAAATCAATTGCCCAGTTTGAACTGTATTATTATATTTAGTATTTTGCTGTTGAGTTGCTTGAGATTTTGGATATTCTGGATATTATTTCCATGTCAGATGAATATTTTGCAAATATTTTATCCCATTCTGTAGGTTGTCTCTTCATTTTATTTATTATTTCCTTTACAATGTAGAAGCTCCTTAGTTTGATTCAATCTCATTTGCGTGTTTTCTATTGTTTCCTGTGCTTTTGACGTCTTATTCATAAAATATTTGCCCAAGTGTATGCCAAATGCTTTAGAATTTCTACTGTTTTCTTTTATTAGTTTTACAGTTTTGAATCTCATGTTTAAGCCTTGAATCCATTTTGAATTGGTTTTTTTTCATTGTGGCATATGAGAGTCTACTTTCATTCTTCTGCATATGGACATTTAGTTTCTGCAGCAACATTTACTTATCTTTTACTCAGAGTATTAGTCCGTTTTCACAGCGCTGATAAAGACATACCTGTGAATGGGTAATTTATAAAGGAAAGAGGTTCAGTAGACTCACAGTTCCACGTGGCTCATGAGGCCTCACAATCATGGGAGAAGGCAAGGAAGAGCAGGTCATATCTTAGATGGTGGCAGGGAAGAAAGAAAGAGAACTGAGAGAAATGGGTTTCTCCTTATAAAACCATCAGATCATGTGAGACTTCTTCACTACTACAAGAACAGTATGGAGGAAACTGTCCCCATGATTAAATTATCTCCCACTGGGTCCCTCCCAAAACACATGGGAATTATGGGAGTACAATTCAAGATGAGATTTGGGTAGAGACACAGCCAAACCACATCATTTCACCCTGGGCCCCTCCCAAATCTCATGTCCTCACATGTCAAAACCAATCATGCCTTCCCAAGTTTCCCAAAGTCTTAACTTATTTCAGCATTAAGTCAAAAGCTCACAGTCCAAAGTCTTATTTGAGACCAGGAAAGCGCCTTCTGCCTATGAGCCTGTAAAATCAAAAGCAAATTAGTTACTTTCTAGATGCAATGGGGGTACAGGCATTGGATAAATACACCCATTTCAATTGGGAGAAAAGGGCCAAAATAAAGGGGCTAAAGGCCCCATGCAAGTCCAAAATTCATTGGAGAAGTCAGATCTTAAAGTTACGAAATGATCTTCTTTGACTATGTGTCTCAAATCCAGGTCACACTGATGCAAGAGGTAGGTCCCCATGGTCTTGGACAGCTCTACCCATGTGGCTTTGCAGGGTTTAGCCCCCCTCCTCACTGCTTTCATGGGCTGATATTAAGTGTCTGCAGCTTTTCCAGGTGCATGGTGCAAGCTGTCAGTGGATCTACCATTCTGGGGTCTGGAAGACAGTGGCCCTCTTCACACAACTCCATTTGAAAGTGACCCAGTGGGGAATCTGCATGGGGGTTTCAACCCCACATTTCCCTTCCACACTGCCCTAGCAGAGGTTCTAGTTTGCCGCAGGGGGCCCAACTCTGCAGAAAACATATGGCTGGACATTTAGGGATTTCCATACATCCTCTGAAATCTGTGCAGAAGTCCCAAACCTCAATTCTTGACTTCTGTGAATTCACAGGTTCAACACCATGTGGAAGCTTCCAAGGCTTGGGGCATGCCTCCTCTGAAGCTATGGCCCAAGCTGTAGCTTTTAGCCATGGCTAAAGTGGCCTCTTTTAACCATGGCTCCTTTTAGCCATGGCTAGAGTGTCTGGGAAGAAGGGCAACAAGTCCCAAGGCTGCACAAAGCAGGAGGGTCTTGGGTCTTGCCTACAAAACCATTTTTTCCTCCTAAGCCTCCAGGCCTGTGATGGAGGAGCTGCCACAAAGGGCTCTGACATGCCCTGGTGATATGTTCTTTTCAGTCTTGGTGATTAACATTTGGCTCCTCATTACTTATGCAAATTTCTGCAACAGGCTTGAATTTCTCCCCTGAAAATGGGGTTTTCTTTTCTTTCCATTGCATCATTAGTTTGCAGATTTTCCAAACTTTTATGTTCTGCTTCCTCTCGAATGCTTCACTGCTTGAAAATTTCTTCCACCAGACACCCTAAATCATCTCTCTCAAGTTCAAAGTTCTACAGATTTCTAAGGAAGGGGTAAAATGCTGCCAGTCTCTTTTCTAAAGAACAGTAAGAATGACTTTTGCTCCAATTCCCAAGAAGTTCCTCATTTCCATCTGAGACTCTGTCAACCTGGACTTTATTGTCCATATCACTATTAGCATTTTGGCCAAAGCTATTCAATAAGTCTCTAGGAAGTTCCAAACTTTCCCACATCTTCCTGTCTTCTGAGCACTCCAAGTCTCTAGGAAGTTTCAGACACTCACACATTTTTGTTTCTTCTCCTGAGCCCTCCAAACTGTTTCAACCACCCAGTTCCAAAGTTGTTTCCACATTTTTGGGTATCTTTACAGTAGCACCCCACTCTACCAGTACCAATTTATTGTATAAGTCCATTTTTACACTGTTGAGAAAGGTATACCTGCAACTAGGTTCTTTACAAAGGAAAGAGGTTTAATTGACTCACAGTTCCATATGGCTGGGGAGGCCTCAAAATTATGGCAGATGGCAAGGAGGAACAAATCACATTTTGCATGGCAGCAGGAAAGAGAGAATGAGACCCAAGTGAAAGGACATTCCCCTTATAAAACCATCAGACATTGTGAGACTTATTCACTATCACAAGAACAGGATGGAGGAAACCACACCCATGATTCAGTTATCTCCCACTGGATCCCTCCCACAACACATGGGAATTATGGGATGAGATTTGGATGGGGACACATTCAAACCATATCACCCAGTGTACATTTTTGTCATCTTTGTTGAAAATCAGTTGGTTGGAAATATGTAAATTTATTGCTGGGATCTCTGTTCTGATGCCTTGGTTTATGTGTTGGTTTTTATCCCAGTACAAAGCTGTTATGGATACTATAGCTTTGTAGCCTATTTGAAGTTAAGGAGTTTGATGTCTCCAGCTTTGTTCTTTTTTGCCCATTGCACGATTTTTTGCCCCGGATTGCATTGGCTACTTGGTATCTTTTGTGGTTCCATACACATTTTAGGATTGTCTTTTCTATTTCTGTAAAGTATGACAGTGGTAATAAGATTGTATTGGTTAGTATGGTCATTTTAATAATATTGATTTTTACAATTCATAAACATGAGATGTGTGTCCAATTTTTTGGGTTAAAATACATATGATGAATCCAACTTGCTCTTAGTGAATGAGCTTTTAAATGTGCTGCTGTATTCAGTTTGCTAGTTTTGTTATTTTTGCAGGGGCAGGGTGGATTTTTGTATCTGTGTTCATTAGGGATATTGGCCTATACTCTTCTTTTTTGTTGTGTCTTTGGTTTTAGTGTCAAGATAATTCTGGCCTTGTAGAAGAAGTTTGGAAGAATTCTCTCCTCTTCATTTTTGTTTTTTTTGCAATAATTTGAGAATTTTTTGTGCAATAATTTGTTCATTAAAAGTTCGTTAAAATTCGGCAGTTAAATCATCGAGGTTTAGATGTTTTTTTGTTGTGAGAATTTTTATTACTGATTGAATCTCATTACTTGTCACTTGTCTGTTCACGTTTTATATTTCATCTTGGTTCAATCTTGGCCGGTTATATGTGTCCAGGAATGTATCCATTTTTTTCTGGGTTTTCTATGATCCTTTGTATTTTCGTGTATCAACTGTCATTTTTTTTTGTTTATTTTATTTATTTGAATCTTCTCTTTTTTCCCTCAGTCTAGCTAATGCTTTGTCAATTTTGAATGTCTTTTAAAAAAAATTTTGTTTCATTGTTCTATTGTATTTTTAGTCTTTATTTCTGTTTCTCACCTTTATTATTTCTTGCTTGCTACTAATTTGGAGATTGGTTTGTTCTTGCTTTTCTAGTTTCTTGAGGTGTTTGTTAGGTTATTTGAAAATTTTCTTCTGTTGATGTGTTTATTGTTACAGACTTTCCGCTTAGTGTGGCTTTTGCTGCTGTCTCATAGATTTTGACATCGTTTTTCTATTCTCATTTGTTTCAAAAACTTTTCAAATTTTCTTTTTATTTCTTTTTATTTGAGGTCTATTGCTAGAAAATTATTATTTTCTTTTGCAGGTGTCACATTTTCTTGTGTCTTTATTTTTCTCATGTCCCTACATTGATATCTGCACATCTGATGAACAGTCACCTCTTCCAATTTTGTGGAATGACTTTTGTAGGAAAAGACTTTTTCTTGTAGATGTGACATGGTTAGGATTTGTGTCTCCACCCAAAATCTCATCTTGTATAGTAATCCTCATAATCCCTGTGTGTAAAGGGAGAGACTAGGTGGGGGCAATTGAATCATGGGGCTAGTTTTATCCATGCTGTTCTCCTGATAGTGAGTTCTCACAACATCTGAAATGGTTTTATAAGGGTGGCCTCTTCCCCCTTCCCTCAGCCCTTCTTCCTGCCACCTTGTGAAGAAGATGCCTTGCTTCTCCTTCCCCTTCTGCCATGATTGCCAGTTTGCTGAGGCCTTCCCAGCCATGCTGAACTATGAGTCAATTAAACCGCTTTCTTTATAAATTACTCAGTCTTGGGCAGTTCTTTATAGCAGTATGAAAATGGACTAATGAAAGATGTGACTTGTTGTGTTGCTTGGGTAGAGTGCTTTGGCTTTTGATTTTGTGTAAGAGCAGTAATGTAATCTCTGTATGATATTTCTGTGTAATCAACATTAGCAATGTCTTTGAGTGCCCCTGTGCCTTAGATTTCAGGCTTTGGTGTAGGCAATGGAACGACTTTGCTGAAGGTGGGTTCACCAGTAGCCATGGGCACCAAATGTGCTTGTCCTCAAGCCTTGCGGGAGATATGCACAGTTCTTGGTAATCACCAGTAAAGAGGATGAAGTCACTCTCAACTGGCATTAGATAGCTGGCTCTGAGGCCCCAAGGTACACTCATGTAGACTCCTCTGAAGATTGGGCACCTCTAGTCAGCCATCTTTTTTAAAAACTCGAATAACATCTTTGACTCTTAAATTTTCATGTGAAAAATATTCTTTTTTTAATGGAGCATATGAATTCAAATCATTAGAATTATAACTAGTGCCATCCTAAAGAAGAACAAAATGAGTATTAGTGATGCCTTTAAAAGTAGCAATGAAAATATATTATGCCTATGTTGATTGATTTTTGAACATGTTTTTACTCACAGGCCATTCTAAGCTCTAGTGATAGTTTCTATGGTTCCATTCACTGGATAATAGTTATAAAATTTTTAAATGAAGATAATACAGTCTTGACTTATTTTTTGATCTCATTATTCTGTCATTCTAACTTTTATTTTAAGTGGTGAAAGCAAAATAAAAAGTTCTCATATGATCTTGTTTCATTTTATTACTATTTAAGGTAAATTAATGTGGGTTAATCAAGGAAAATTCAAAATAATAGAAAAACCAAAGACAAAAAAAAATCTATATTTCTTTCAAGCAGTGGCAACTTGCTAAGCTAATACTTCTTTCTTTGTTTTACTCTACCTAGCTCTGTGTGTGTGTGTGTGAATGTGGTAGTAAATTACCTGTTGTATCTGAAATTACATAAATCATTTTTCATTATGGTTATTAAATATTACTCATTGTTTTTATAGAAAACTTAGATAAGATTTAGATAAATTTATTTCCTTGATTTTTTTTTTTTTTTAGATTTGTAAGTCTACCACCATACCTAGAGTATAAGGATATTTCATTTTTCCAGGTAGGTAACATCATTTTTATTTGTATTTAGAGATTCATCATTATTCTTCTTTTGGTAATCATACTATAGTCAACAACAGTATTTGTCATTGTATTGGTAACTCGATTTTTTTCCCTTTGAAAATGACCTTTATGAATCAATTGCCATTCTAAACATATTTATTTATTAATATTTGTGAATTTACCCTTATATGCTAAGAAACACCTAAACAGTGGAGTCTTGTTTCAATTGGAGGGGAGAGAAGAAAAATATACCTCCCGAAATAGGGAATCTGTTAATTGCATATTAAAACAATTTACCTTGATTATTAATCTCAACTTTGGATGCCAATTATTTGATCTACAGCAACTCGTCAAAAATAAGTCAGAACCACTTCGGGTTCTTGCAGATTTCAATCAATATTATTCATTGGCCTGAAAAGACCAGAAGAAAGCACAAGCGTTATAAACTAAATAGCCACATCTCCAAACGTTTGAGAAAGATTCCTTGCCTCTTCAGTAAACACCTCAATTCAAAATCATCTGAATCAAAATGAAAAAGTTCCAAATTTTACTAATGTAATAAAAATTTCTATAAGCAAAGTAGACATAAACATCATAATTAGGATATGCTTTGGATCATTTTTTAATCTGAATAATATATTTTTTTAAAAATCTAGGTTTAAAGATGCATTTAGTTTATTATATTAAAGCAGTACAAGTGATTAAAAGATATTATTTTATAATACTATAGAAACATTTCTCTAGGGGTTTTGGAAATGTTATTTTGAAAATTTAATTGTTTCAACAGGGAAAAATATTGCTTTTTTACTATGGTTACTGGATAAACAATATCATCCTTATTGAATTTATCTTTAAAAGCATTACAAATAATTTATCATGTTAGTTGTTTCCCCCAGTCAAATAATCAGAACTAATACTTCTGTCTTAATTTATGATAGAAATATTGTACAATAAAGAAAATGTCAACAATAATGATGCTGTTTGTCATAATAAAAAATTATGGATCCAAATTCTGAGAAGAGAAAATTATGTTTAATGCATCAAAGCATGATATTTCAGAGAGGTTATAACATTTACATTTATTCTATATTTTGGTATGGGAGTTATTCAACTGAAGCACGGAAAGAACTAAAACCTTTGCAAATATGAGGAAATAAATGAATAATCATAATCATAACAGAAAAAATATATATGATGATGATTCAATATGTTATTACTCATTTCCAAGTTGCCATTTCAGAAACTTAGTAATTTCTGTGTGTTACAATTATGAGTATGGAATAAAGCGACATTTTAGCTCAACATTTATTTCAACAGTCCTGAAATCCTTGGCAAAATTTATTACTTCAAAATGTGTGTGGAGGATTGATGATTCGAACTGCAGTAAAACTAGAAGATGGCTAACTCTAATTTTATTTTTCTCTGATGACTCTTGGGACTGGTGTAAAATTAAAGGAAAAGAAATGTCAAAGATTGGTATATTGAGAACATATTAAAATATTCAGCAAAGTTGTGAGAGTTTTTAAGCCTACTTAATTAGTGAAAGACTTTATTGAGTTGTTTTGTTAAATGTTTCATTTCTTTTACTGTGGCTTTGCGTTTGGAAAAATAGGGAGAATAGTGAATTGAGATTCAGACTTTAATAGCTTCTGTAAAAGTGCCCTATCTAGTAAATTAAAAATAGAAAATTAATCCCAGCTACTTGGGAGGCTGAGGCAGGAGAGTTGCTTGAACCCAGGCAGCAGAGGTTGCAGTGAGCCGAGATTGCTCCACTGCACTCCAGGCTGGGCGATAGAGTGAAACTTGGTCTCAAAAAAGGAAAAAATAAGAAAATTAGATTAAATTAGGTATTTAAATATGGAAGGTATATTAATCAAAATCAATGAAAGAAAAAAATCAGTCAAACTAATATCAGAAGCAGTGTTGATCTAGTTAGAATATGCCAGTTGCTTACTAAGCATTTTTTTTACTCTCAAGTTTTTGGAATATTACAGTTAAAAATAAGGCAAGAGTTTTCATGCATTGTAACTTCACTTTTAAAGTTAGGTGTATCATATATAGTTTACATGTAGAAAATCTCACTCAGTGCACAGTTGATGCGTTCTTACAACCATATTCAGTTTTATAACTTCTCTATTAAGGAGGAACAGTTTCATTGCCCTCAAAAGATTTCTTATGCCCCTGGTAGATAATCTCTTCTATCACTCTTAGTTTCTGGAAACGACTAATCTAATTTCTTTTCATATCTATAGATTTATCTTCTCCTGAATGTTAACAAAGCATACAGTATATAGTATATATGATATGTAGTAAGCCAGACACCATGTGTCTAGCTTCTTTCTTCTTGAATATGCTTTGCTTTTGAGATTCAGCCATATTGTTGCATGTATTGAAAGTTCATTAATTTTTATTGCTGAGTAGTATAAATTTATAAGAATGTAAAATAATTTGTGTATCTCTTCATTGATGTTGGATATTTGGGTCATTTAGTTTTGAGCAACTGAAAATAAACGAGCTGTAAATATTCATAGACAGATCTAATTTTGGACAAGTCATTTTATTTATCTAGGGTAAATATAGAAATAGGAATGCTATATCTAATGGTAATTGCATGTTTAACTTTATAAGGAATTGCTAAATTCTCACAAAGTGGTTGTACCCACTTTGCCTTCCCACCAATAGCATATGGCATTACCACTTCTTCCACATCTTCACTGGTGCTTTTTATGGTTTTTTTTTGCTTTTAATTTGAGCCATCCTCATAAGTGTGGAGAAATATACAATTCTTGTTTTGCATTTCCTTAAAAAATCATAATGAACATATTTTCAGGTGTTTATTTGTGATTCATCTCTATGGTAAAGCATCTTTAAATGTTTTGCCCTTTTACAAAATTAATAGATTATTTTTTAGAGCAGTTTTAGGTTCCTATCAAAATTGAAAAGAAGGTGCAGAAAGTTCCTATAAGCCCCCCATTCCAAAAAGGCACAGCTTCCCCTACTACCAAAATCCCATACCATGGTGGTACATTTGTCGCTTGATGAGCCTACCTTGACATATCATTATCACGAACATTCATAGTTTACAACAGAGTCCACTCTTGTCTTTGTACATTTCATGGTTTTGGACAAATGTATAATGACATGTACCCACCATTTATAGTGTCATAAAGAAAGTTTCACTGTTCTAAAAGTCCTCCTGTACTCTCTCTATCCATCACTCCCAGCCCCTAATCCTTGGCTCATACTTGGTAACCCTGATCTTTTTACTGTTTCCATTGTTTTTCAATTTCCAAAGAGTTACATAGTTGAATATTCTATATAGACTTTTTACATCGGCTTCATTCACTTAATAATATGCATTTATGTTCTTCCAAGAATTTTCATATCTTGATACTTGTTTCTGTTTAGCACATTCATAACATTCCATTGTCTAGGCATACAACAGGTATTTATTCATATCTACTAATGGAAATCTTTGCTTCCAAGTTTTGTCAATTATGAATAAAGCTGCTATAAACATCTCTGTGCAGGTTTGGGTAGAAAAAATTTTTAACTAATTTGGGTAAATGTCGAGGACATGGATCCTGCCTCTAGTGTTGTATAAAAATCACTGTCATTCCCAAGGTCATGTATGCTTTCTACTATGTCCTTTTCTAGAAATTTTATAGTTAGGGGTTTTACATTTAGATCTATTATCCATTTTAAGTTAATGTGAAAGTCAAGGAATGATATTTACCCAAATGAGTTAAAAATGTTGTCTACCCAAACCTGCACACTATTATTTATAGGCTATAAGGTTCATATGATAAAAGGATGCTGGTTCATTTGATAAAAGGATGATTGGTTTTGTGGAAAATTACAGAATTGTCTTTCAATGTGGTTATACCACCTTAAATCCCTACCAGCACAAATGAGAGTTTCTGTTGTTTTATATC
This sequence comes from Plecturocebus donacophilus, assembly GCA_004027715.1. Lineage (NCBI taxonomy): Eukaryota > Metazoa > Chordata > Mammalia > Primates > Pitheciidae > Plecturocebus > Plecturocebus donacophilus. The sequence goes on from PVKP010001228.1 coordinate 141,216, forward strand.
CTCACCACCACTTGGTGTTAGCTAGTATTTAGTATTTTTGCCATTCTAATAGGTATGTAATGATATCTCACTGTTGTTTTAATTTACACATGATGTTTAAAATATTTTTAAATGCTTACTTTGCAATTCTTCATCTTTTGGGTAAAGTGTCTGTTTAGAACTTTTGCCTGTTTTACAATAGGGCAGTCCATCTTCTTATTGATAAACTTAGTAGTTTTTTTGTATATTTTGGATAACAGTTCTTTAGCAGCTGTGTCTTTTGCAAAAACTTTTCTTCACTCATGTTTTGCCTTTTTATTATCTTGATGGTATATTTAATTTTAATTATGCTTGTAAGTTTAATTAAGTCTAGCTTACCAAATTTTTTGTGGATCCTGCTGTTAGTGTATAAAAATCATTGTCATGCCTAAAGTCATCTATATTTTCTACTATGTTATCATCCAGGAATTTTATAGTTTGGGATTTTATATTTAGGTCTATTATCCATTTTAAGTTAACGTGAAACTTATAAGACCTACATTTATGTTCTTTTTTTTCCCATGTAGATATCCAGTTGTTTCAGAATAATTTGTTAAAAACTATTTTTTCTCCATTGTATTGCCTTTGCCTCTTTGTCAAAGATTAGTTGACTATATTTATGTCATATATAAATATGTGACTATGTTTGTTACTATTTTTATCTCCCAGCTTTCTCTTTGGTTATATTGATGTTTTTGTCTATTCTTTTGCCAACACCACACTGTGTTGATAGTGTACATAACTTTACACTAAGCTTTATAGCTATCATCATATAGCTTTACAGTAATTCTTGAAGCCCAATAATGTCAGTCTTCTGACTGTTCTTCTTCAACATTCAGTTGGCTGGTTTTTTTTTTTTTTTTTGTCTCCTGTATAAACTTTAAAATTATTTTGTCAGAGGGTAGGGCCAAGGTGGCTGACTAGAAATGGCAATTAGAGGTTCCCATTGAAAAGAACCAAAACAGCATGATAATTCTCCATCAGACACTGAGGTATCCAGGTTCTGTCACCAGGACTGACTAGGCAGCTAGCATGATCCACTGAATAGAATGAAAAAGAATGTGATGTGTCAGCCCATTCGAGAGCCATATGGGGCAGGGAAGCCTCCACCCCTTGAGCCAAGGAAGGCGATGAATGAGTGTGCTACCCAGCCTGGGGAACAGTGCTTTTTCCATGGAACTGTGCAACCCATGGATGGAAAGATCTCACTCATAAGCCCATGCCACCATGGCCTAGAATACGAATCATGGAGCTGCGCAGATTCTCAACAGCCACTCAGCTAGGATCTCCCTAAACCTGCTGAGTTCCTCGGAAAAGGGGTAGCATCACCATAGCTGTAGCTGTCTGCTGTCTAAGCTGTCTGAGCTCCTTGGGGCAAGGGCAGCAGTCAATACTGGGATGGCTAGCCGCCTAACACACTAAGTGGGGAAAGGATAGGGAGAGGATGGCAGCAATATCTACAGCTCCAGGTCATACATTTTCCTTGCTGGACACAGGGTGGCTAGATGGCTTGGTCCAAAGAGATATTCCCAACAGCCCAACACAATGGCTATGACAGACTGCAGTCAGAGTACCTCTTCAGGCCCAATCCTTACCCATCCCTCCTTACTGGGTGGGGCCTCCCTGCAGGAACTCCATCAACTCCAGCCAGGGGCTTAGGGACAGAAATCTGATCTCCCTGGGCCTAAGTCCTTAGAAGGAGGGGTGGCCATAGTCTCTGTGGAACAATAGACTTAGTCTTTCCTCCTGCTAGTTCTGAGCAATCTGGGCAGCCCAGGCCAGTGGGTTTCCCTGCCACACAGCACACCCTTTCCACCAAGGGACAGCCAAAGTGCTTCATCAAATGGGCCCTGCATGCCATGCTACCCAACTAGGGGAGACTCTCCAACAGGGGTTGTCAGACACCCTATACAGGAGCATTCCTACTGGCATCAGGTTGGTGCCCCTGAAGGCCAGAGATCCCAGAGGAAGGAGCAGGCACCCATCTTTGCTGTTCTCCAGTCTCCTCAAGAGATATCTCCAGGTGCGGGAGCTAACCAGATGAATAGGGCCTGAAGTAAAATCCAGCAAATTGCTGCAGCCCTACAGAAGAGGGACCTGACTTTTGAAGTAAAAATAAACAAAAGGCAACAAAAAGCATCAACAAAATGTCCCCACAAAAACCTCATCTAAGAGTGAGCAGCCTCAAAAATCTAAACTAGACAAACCCATGAAGATGAGAAAGAATCAACAAAAATGCTGAAAATCCAAAAGGCCAGATTGCCTCTTCTCCTCCAAATGATCAGAACACCTCTCCAGCAAGGGGACAGAACTAGACAGAGGATGAGATGGACGAATTGACAGAAGTAGGCTTCAGAAGGTGGGTAATAACAAACTCTGCTGAGGTAAAGAAGCATGTTTTAACCTAATGCAAAGAAGCTAAAAACACTGATAAAAGGTTACAGGAGCTGCTAACTAGAATACCTAGTTTAGTGAGGAAAATAAATGACTTGATGGCGCTTAAAAACATAGCCCAAGAACTTCATGAAACATACAGAAGTAACAATAGCCAAATCAATAAAGAGGAAGAAAAAAAATCACAGATTGAAAACCATCTTGCTGAAATAAGGTAGGCAGAGGTGATTAGAAAAAAAGAATGAAAAGGAGTGAACAAAATCTCCAAAAAGCATAGGACTATGTAAAAGACTGAATCTAAGATTGATTCGAGAACCTGAAATAGATGAGGGAAATGGAATGAAGTTGGAAAACACACTTTAAGATATTATCCATAAGAACTTCCATAACCTAACAAGACAGGCCAATACTCAAATTGAGGAAATACAGAGAACACCACAAAGATACTCCTTGAGAAGAGTAACTCCAAGACACATAATCATCAGATTCTCCAAGGTCAAAGTGAAGGAAAAAATATTAAGAGCAGTGAAATAGAAAGGCCAGGTCACCTACAAAAGGAAGTCTATCAGGGTAGGAGAGGATCTCTCAGCAGAAACCCTACAAGCCAGAAAAGAGTGGAGGCCAATAGTCAACATCCTTAAAGAAATAATTTTCAACACAAAACTTCATATCTGGCCAAACTAAGCTTCATAAGTGAAGGAGAAATAAAATCCTTTCCAGCCAAGCAAATATGGAGGGAATTTGTCACCACCAGGCCTGCCTTCCAAGAGCTCCTGAAGGAGACACTAAATATGGACAGGAAAAAATGATGTTAGCCACTGCAAAAACACACCAAAATATAAAGACCAATGATACCATAAAGAAACTTCATCAAGTAGTTTGCAAAATTACAAGCTACATCATGATGACAGGATCAAATTCATACATAACAATATATCCTTAAATGCAAATGGGCTAAATTCCCCAATTATAAGATACAGACTGGAAAATTGGATAAAGAGTCAACACCCATTGGTGTGATGTATTCAAGTGACCCATCTCACATGCAAAGACACACATAGGCTCAAAATAAAGAGATGAAGGAAAATTTACCTAGTAAATGGAAAGAAAAAAAAAAGCAGAGGTTGTGACCTTAGTCTCTGACAAAACAGATTTTAAACCAACAAATATAAAAGACTACAGAGAAAGGCATTACATAATGGTTAAAGGATAAATTCAACAAGAAAAGCTAACTATTTTAAATATATATGCATCCAATACAGGAGCACCTAGATTCACAAAACAAGTTCTTATAGAACTATGAAGAGACTTAGACTCCAAAATAATAATAGTGGGAGACTTTGACAATCCACTCTCAATATTAGACAGATCAATGAGACATATTTACAAGCATATTCACAACTTGAAATCAGCTTTGGATCAAGTGGCCCTAATAGATATCTACAGAATTCTTCACTGCAAAACAACAAAGTATACATTCTTCTCAGTGCCACATGGCACTTATTCTAAAATAGATCACATAATTGAAAGTAAAATGCTCCTCAGCAAATGCTACACAAAAGAACTGAAATTATAACAGACTTTCAGACCACAATGCAATCAAATTAGAATTCAGAATTAAGAAACTCACTCAAAACCACACAACTAGATGGAAATTGAACAACCTGCTCCTGAATGACTTTGGGGTAAATAATGAAATTAAGGCAGAAATCAAAAAGTGCTTTGAAACCAATTAGAACAAAGACACAACATATCAGGATCTCTGGGACACACTTAAAGCAGTATTAAAAGAGATTTTTATAACACTAAATGCCCATATCAGAAAGCTAGAAAGATCTGAAATTGACACCTCAATTAAAAAGAACTAGAGAAGTCGGAGCAAACAAATCCAAAAGCTAGAAGAAATAACTAAGATCAAAGTGAAACTGAAGCCAAAAGAGACATGAAAACCCCTTAAAAAATCAATGAATCAACCAGATACAATAAAAAATAATAAACAGTATATCACCACTGACCCCACAAAAATACAAACTACCATTAGAGAATACTGTAAACACCTCTACACAAATAAACTAAAATATCTAGAAGAAATGGATAAGTTCCCGGACACATACACCCTCCGAAGTCTAAACCAGTAAGAAGTTGAATCCCTGAATAGACCAAAATAAGGTCTGAAATTCAGGCAGTCAAAATAGCCTACCAACCAAAAAAAGCCCAGAACCAGATGGATCCACAGCCAAATTCACCAGAGGTACAAAGAGGAAACAGTCCCCTTCCTTCTAAAACTGTTCCAAACAATTGAGAAGGAGGGACTTCTCCTAAGCTCATTTTATGAGGCCAGCATCATCCTGATACCAAACCTGGCAGAGACACAACAAATAAAGAAAACTTGAGGCCAATTTCTGTGATGCACATAAATGTGAAAATTCTCAATTAAATACTGGTAAACTGAATCCAGCAGGACATCAAAAAACTTATCCACCACAATCAAGCTGACTTCATCCCTGGGAAGCAAGACTGGTACAGCATACACAAATTAATAAACATAATCCATCACATTATCAGAACCAATAACAAAAACCACATGGTTACTTCAATAGATGCAGAAAAGGCCTTTGACAAAATTCAGCATCCTTTGATGCTAAAAACTCTCAATAGATTAGGTATTGATGAAACATCTCAAAATAATAAGGGCTACTTATGACAAACCCACAGCCAATATCATAATGAATGGGCAAAAGTTGGAAGCATTCCCTTTGAAAACTGTCACAAGACAAGGATGCCCTCTCTCACCACTCCTACTCAACATAGTATTGGAAGTTCTGGCCAGGGAAATAAAACAAGAGAAAGAAAGGGTATTCAAATAGGATGAGAGCAAGTCAAATTGTCTCTGTTTGCAGATGACATGATTCTATATTTAAAAAACTCATAGTCTCAGCCCCCAAATTTCTGAAACTGATAAGCGACTTCAGCAGATTCTCAGTATACATAATCAGTGTGCAAAAATCACACGTATTCTTATACACCAACAATAGACAAGCAGAGAGACAAATCATAAATGAACACGCATTCACAATTGCTACAATGAGAATAAAATACCTAGAAATGCAGCTAACAAGGGATGTGAAGGACATCTTCAAGAAGAACTACAAAGCACTCTAAAGGAAGTAAGAGAGGAAACAAATGGAAAAACATTTCTTTCTCATGGATAGGAGGAATTAATATTGTGAAAATGCCCAAAGTAATTTGTAGATTAAATGCTATTCCCATTAAACTACCATTGACATTCTTCACAGAATTAGAAAAGCTACTTTAAAATTCATATGGAACCATAAAAGAGCCTGTATAGCCAAGAAAATCCTAAGCAAAAAGAACAAAATTGGAGGCATTATGTTACCCATCTTTAAACTATACTATAGGGCTACAGTAACCAAAACAACATGGTACTGGTACCAAAACAGACGCATAGACCAATGGAACAGAACATAGACCTGAGAAATAACATTCATACATCTATAACCCTATGGTATCGACAAAACTGACAAAAACAAGCAATGGGGAAAGGATTCCCTATTTAATAAATGGTACTGGGAAAACTGGCTAGATATATTCAGAAAACTGAAACTGAAACCCTTCCTTACACCTCATACAAAATTTAACTCAAGTGGATTAAAGACTTAAATGTAAAACCTAAAACCATAAAATCCCTAGAAGGAAACATAGGCAATACCATTCAGGACATAGGCATGGGCAACGATTTCATGACAAAAACGCCAAAAGCAGTGGCAACAAAAGCTAAATTTGACAAGTGAGATCTAATTAAGCTAAAGATCTTCTGCACAGTAAAAGCAACTATCAGAGTGAACAGGCAACCTACAGAAAGGGAGGCAATTTCTGCAATCTACCCAACTGACAAAAGGCTAACGTCCAGAATCTACAAGGAACTTAAACAAATTTAGAAGAAAACAAACAACCTATCAAAAAGTGGGCAAAGGATATAAACAGAGAATTCCCAAAAGAAGACATTTATGTGGCCAACAGACACAGAGAAAAAAGCTCAACATCAGTGATCATTAGAGAAATGCAAATCAAAACAACAATGAGATACCATCTCACTCCAGACAGAATGGCAATTATTAAAAAGTCAAGAAACAACAGATACTGGTGAGCATGTGGAGAAATAAAAATGCTTTTACAGTGTTGGTAGTAATGTAAAATTAGTTCAACCATTGTCAAATACAGTGTAGTGATTCTTCAGGATTTAGAACCAGAAATATCATCTAACCCAGCAATCCCATTACTGGATATATGCCTAGAGGAATGTGAATTATTCCACTATAAAGTACAAGCACACATATGTTTACTGCAGCACTATTTACCATAGCAAAGACTTGGAACCAACCCAAATGCCTATCATTGATAGGCTGAATAAACACAATGTCTTACATATACACCATGAAATACTATGCAGCCATAAAAAGTGAGATAACGTCCTTTGCAGAGACATGGTTGAAGGTGGAAGTCATCATCCTCAGCAAACTAACACAGGAACAGAAAACCAAGCACCACATGTTCTCACTCATCAGTGGGAGTTGAACAATGAGAATACGTAGACATAGAGAGAGGAATAATACACACTGAGGCCTGTTGGTTGGGTGGGGGAGAGGGAGAGCATGAGGACAAATAGCTATTTAAAACCTAGCCAACAGGTTGATAGTGCAGCAAACCACCAGGCATGCGTAAACCTATGTAACAAACCTACAAGTTTTGCACATATATCTAGGAACTTAAACTAAAATAAAAATTAAAAATAAACAGACTTTAAGATTTACAAAAATACAAGTGAAACAATATTCCAAAAAATAAATAAATAGAATAAAATCAAATAATGTTGTCAATGAAATAACTTGCTTGGTTACTGATTAGAATTGCATTTAATATAGAGATCAAATTGGGAAGAAAGAACATCTTGATAATATTGAATCTTCCTATCCATGAACATGAAATATCTCTTAATTTATTTTGTTCTTTGATTTCTTTCATCAGAGTTTAGTAGTTTCTCTCAGATATATTTTGCACATATTTTCTTATATTAATAACTATGTATTTCATATTGGGGTCATGCTAATATAAATGGTATTGTGTTTTTAATTTAAATTTCCATGTGTCCATTACTGGTATATACGAAAAAATCAACTTTTGTATATCAATCAGATATCCTGCAAATGTTGCTATAATTGCTTAGCAATTCCAAGAGGTTTTTATTGATTCTTTCAGACATTCTAAATAAAAAATTATGTCATCTGTGGACAAAATGTTATTTCTTCCTTCTCAATTTGTATAACATTTTTTTTCCTGTCATAGTGCACTTAGGATTTCTAGTATGAAGCCGAAAAGAAGTGGTAAAGGAAATTCTTTAAACATGATGTTAACTATAGGTCTTTGGTAGGTGTTCATTAGCAAGTTGAAGAAGTTCTCTTCTAATCCTAGTTTGCTGATAGTTCTTATCATAAATGGGAGCTGGATTCTGCCATATTTTGTAATTTTTAAAATTGTGTTTTTTTTGTCTTAATGAGACAAGCTAATTCTACATGTAGAATACAAGTTCTTTACTAGTTGTTGTTTTACAAATATTTTCTCCAGATGTAGCTTGCCTTTCCAATTTTCTTTTAATTTTAAAATGTTTTTCAAAGAGAAGATTTTAATTTCAATGCAGTCAAATTTATCAAGGTTTCATTTTAAAGCTTGTGCATTTTGTGTCCTATCTAAGAAATATTTGCCAAACTCATGATCACAGATACTTTTTCTATATTTTCTTCTGAAAGCATTACAGTTTAGGTTTTATATTTTGGCATACAACTTATTTGGGACAGATTTTCTTTTAAAGCTAAGTGTTTAAATATAAGAATTGTCTTTGTTTTGGAATATGAATGTCCAATTTCCCAGAATTATTTTTTGAAAAGACTATTTTTTCTCCATTGAATTATCTTAACATCTTTTCAAATAAATTGTAATATTATGTAGGAGTTGAATGCTAGACTCCAATCTGTTCCATTGATGAATGTGTCTATTCTTACTCCAACAACATAGCGTCTTGCTCACTGGAGTGCTGTAGTAAATCTTGCAATTCAGTAAAGTGAGTATTTTAAAATTTATTCTTTTTTTAAATTTTTTCCTTTTTTTCTTTCTTTTTTCTATTTTCTTTTTTCTATAATTATTTTTTAAAACTTTTAATTTAGGTTCAGGGGAATAAAAAAAAAGGTTCAGGAGTATATCTATAGGTGTGTTACACAGATAAATTACATGTTGCATGGATTTGGTGTACAGATTATTTCATCACCCAAGTAATAGGCATAGAACCTGATAGGTAGTATTCCCTCTCCCTCCTCCCACCTCCACAATCAAGTAGGCACCAATGTCTGTTATTCCCTTCTTCGTGTCTCAGTGTTTAGCTATGTTCTCAGTGTTTAGCTCCTGGCTCATAAGTGAGAACTCCGAGTAAATTTTTTCATCAGTTTATCAATAAATAAGAATACTTCCCTTGATTTTATTTGGGATAATGGTGATTTTATTAATCAATTTTGGGAGAATTGAGATCTTAAGAATACTGAGTCCTTTGATCCACAAACACAGGCTGCTTGTATTTAATTAGTTCTTTAATTGCTCTCATTCAAGTTTTGTAGTTTTCATAGTAAAAGGTTTGCACATACTTTGTTACATTTATAGCTAAAAACTTCATTTTTTCAATTCTATTGTAAAGTGTATATTTAATTTTACCTTTCAAATGGCAGTTTATAGAAATACAATTGATGTTTGTGCCTTGACCTTATATCCAGTGACCTTACTTACTCCAGCTTTTAGCTCTAGTATCTATTCTTGTAGATACTTGATGATTTCCTACAGAAATAATCATGTTGTCTATGAATCAAGACAATTTTCTTTGTTACCAATCTGTATACATTTTATATATTTTCCTTGCTCTATTGCACAAACTACATCCTCCAGACCACTGTAGAGTACAAGTGGGAAGAAGGAATATCCTTGCCTGTTTACAATATTTGGAAAAAAATATTCAGCCTTTCATCACCAAGAAAAATTTTAGATGGGGGCTTTTAATGGTGCCTTTGATAAGAATAAATATTTGCTAGTCTAACTTCTTTGCTGAGAAGTTGCTTTTGTGTGTGTATGTGAAGATGAATGCTGATTTCTGTCAAATGAAATAATTTATTGAAATTATCATATGTATTTTCCTTTTTAAAAAATCTGTTTAAAGGTACATTATAGTGGTTGATTTTGCTTATTGAGCTGACTTTTCACTATGTTGGTTAACCCCACTTGGATGGAATGTACAATACTTATCTATGTATTGCTGGGTAAATTTGCTATTATTTTGTTAAAGATTTTTGCATATATTTTAATAGGGAGTATTGGAGTTTTTTTCTTACTATATTAGCTTCCTTTGTTTTGGTATTGGGATAATGCTGGCCTCATAAATTGAGTGGTACAGTGTTATGTCCTGCTTTGTGTTTTGGAAGATTTGTGAAGAATTGATCTCGTTAAATCTTTAGTATAATTGATCATCTTCTGCTGGAGTTTTCCTTGTGGGAATAATAAAATATGAATTCTACTTCTATAATAAATATGAGCTATGCAGGTTACTTAACATTTAGGCAGATTTGGAAGTTTGTTTCTTTAAGTAAATTTGTGCATTGCATCTATTTTTTGAATAAATTAATTGACATGTAGAGATACAGTTTTCCGATTGTCATTTATTGAAGAGACTTTCCTTTCCCCATTATGTGTTCTTGATGGGCTTGTCAAAAATTGACTGCATATGGTAGAGTTTACTTCCTAGGCTCTTTATATTTTCCCATTACTCTGTGTTTTTTATGCCATTACTGTACCATTTTTATCACTACACTTGTAAAATACATTTTGAAACCAGGAAATGTGATGTCTCCAACTTTTTTCCTTGAGATTATTTAGCTATCTTGGGTCTTTTGTAGTTTTATAAGAATTTTTAAATTATTATTTTTTTTTGGCCGGGTGTGGTGGCTCATGCCTGTAATCCGAGCACTTTGGGAGGCCAAGGCATCTGGATAACCTGATGTCAGGAGATCAAGGCCAGCCTGGCCAACATGATAAAACCCATCTCTACTAAAAATACAAAAATTAGCTGAGTGTGGTGGCAGGCACCTGTAATTCCAACTACTTTGGAGGCTGAGGCAGGAGAATTACTTGAACTCAGGTGATGGAGATTGCAGTGAACCACTGTATTCGAGCCTAGGCAACAAGAGCAAATCTCGGGCCTGAAAAAAAATACATATATTTTTTCTACTTCTATGAAAATTCCATTGGAATTCTGATAGGGATTTCAGTAAGTCTATTTATCATATTTGGTAGCATAGATATTTTAACAATATTAATACTTCTAATTCATGAACATGGGATATATTTAATCATGTTTAATAATTTTCACTGTAAAGACCTTTTATTTCCTTGGTTATTTTTTTCCTAAATAATTTATTCTGTTTGATGTGATCATAAATGGAATTGTTTTCTTGATTTCTTTTTCAGATAGATTGCCATTGTTGTAAAATATGCTACTGATTTGGTGTATTGATTTTTATCCTGCTACCTCACTGAATTCATTTAGTATTTCTAACAGATTTTTTTTTTTTTTAACCATTGGTGTGATCTTTAGTGTTTTCTTCATTTGGAGTCATGTCATCTGCAAACAGTTATTTTTACTTATTCCTTTCCAATTTGGAGGCCATTTTTTCCTTTACTTATCTGATTGCTCTTGCTAATACTCCAGGACAATGTTGAATATAGGTGGTGAATACGGGATTCTTGCCTTTTACCAAAGCTTAGAGTAAAATATTTAAATGTTTCTCCTTTGATTGTAATATTATCTGTGGACTTTTAATAAATGGCCTTTATCATGTTAAGAAAATTGCTGCCATTACAGAGACAGTCCGCCATTACTGTAGCAGACCACCATTACCGAGGCAGTTCTAACTATACCTCTATAAACAAAACCACAAGGAAGTTCATACAGCAGCTGTGCAGAGCCCATGGCAGCTTAGCAACACCCCTGCTGGCAGACTGTGACTAGGCTACCTTCTCGCTGGGCAGGGTATTTCTGAAAAAAGGCAGCAGCATGTCAGGTACTTATAAATACAGACCCTCCTTCCCAGGACAGAACACGCAGGGAAAAAAGGTGGTTATGAGTTCTGCTGCAGCAGACTTAAAGGTACCTGCCCAGCAGCTCTGAAGGGAACAATAAAGTTCACAGCTCAGCACTTCAGCCCCTAGAAGGGATAAACTATCTCCTCAAGCAGCTTCCCAACCTCTGTATAGCCAAAGAGACACCCTAAAAAGGAGAGCTCAGGTGGATATCTGGCAGGTATCCTTCTGGGACAAAGATAATAGAAGAAGAAACTGGCAGCAACCCTTACTGTTGTACAGCCTCTGCAGGTGATCCCCAGGCAAGCAGAGTCTGGAGTGGATCTCCTGCAGTCCTATACCAGAGGGGCCTGCCTGTTAGAAGGAAACCTAAAAAATAGAAAGAAATAACTTCATCATCAACAAAAAAGACTTCCACTCAGAGACCTGATCCGAAAGTCACCAACTACAAAGACCACAGGGAGATAAATCCACAAAGATGGGACGAAACCAGCACAAAAAGGATGAAAACACCCAAAACCAGAATGCCTCTCCTCTTCCAAGGGATCACAACTCCTCACCAGCAAGGGAACAAGGCTGGATAGAGAATGAGTCTGAGGAATTGACAGAAACAGGCTTCAGAAAGTGGGTAATAACAAACTTCTCTGAGCTAAAAGAACATGTTCTAACACAATTCAAAGAAACTAAGAACCTTGAAAAAAGGTTTGACAAAAGGCTAACAAGAATAAACAGCTTAGAGAAGAATATAAAAGACTTGATGGTGCTGAAAAACACAACACGAGAACTTCACAAAGCATACATAAGTTTCAATAGCC